>VZTY01007406.1:0-51528 GCA_013400935.1 Turnix velox
GTTCTGTGATTCTGTAATTCCCACACCCTCTCTCACTTCTGAAGTGTTGTGACCAAGCTGTACACCTTTTATTCATCCAATCTTTTTGTTTCCATGCTTTCAGAATTACTGGTCAGTCTCATCATTTTCTCTTCAGTACCTCCAGCCTGTACCTGTACTCTGTAAACTCATATTCTGACTTGTGCTTCTGTTTCTGAACTTTTGCATTTATGTTATTTATTGCAGCTGTGTGACGAGGCTGACTCAGATTTAGTTTGTGACCAACAATAAACCACATATACTTTTCTGTAAGTTGTCATTTCTCTAGTGTGCCCACATCTGCTTTAGCTGTGCCGTATTTTGAACACCATCTCTAGTAGCATTTACATTCTGATATTTACAACAGTGTTGGTACATTTTTTCAAAAGCTTAGAATTATTTTTGTGGTCAGGCATATTTTGATCTTTATCTGACTCCTTTCTTGACTTCACCTGTCTATTTTTTGCAACCTGAGGCCACCCATTACTTAATGACAACAAATTAACTTAAAATATATGCAGCCAGAGCTGAGAGAGGCTTATTAAGTAACTTGAATTTGATCACTCTCTTTAAGGGATCTTATGGTGATGTGTCTGAGGACAACAAAGAATACAGGACTGCCTCCATTTACTAAGTGCTTTAAATAGACCGCAATAATTAACCTACATTGTCCTCTATTAATTGTGTCTTAGGTGTCATAATTATTACCCAGCTGATTGGGTATTACTGGGTTTTGATTTTTACAGGTGGGACCCAAAGATTTTTGAAATAGTTGTTCAGGAATGTGTCATTCCAAGAGAGTACTTGATAGACGTACTTCCACTTGTTTATTTCTGTGATAATTTCAGAAAACTCTTGTTCTCCTTATCAGGGTTTTGTAACTACTTGTTTCATTTCCAGTTGGCCATCTTAAATCTTATGCATTGAAGACTGAAGTCAATCAATGCTGCAGTAACTGTCAGTCATTACTAACCAGTTAGTAAGACTTCATGGGGAATCATGAGGACTAAGACTATGGGGTTCCCTGCTATAGCCCCAGGTCTTCTGCCTTGAGCTTGAATAGTGAATGGAGGACTGTGTGGCTGGCACTGACAACTGGTCAACTCAGCTGTACCCTGTGATCTTAGCAAGGAAAAGCCTTTTTAGTAGGGAAAGGTAAAGATTAAAGAAATTCTCTTGGGTACACTTTTGTATTGTTTAATGGAAAGAAGTTGCTTGATACTATTGAATTGGCTGGATGTCTCTTCAATTCTTATTAGTTTGATGGGTAGCCATGTCTCAAACATGCTACCCCTATGTCTTGCTGACCCCATATGAACAAACCTTATTGTTAATTATCTTATGAGTGTCTTGCAATTTTAGCAGCCACAGTGCTTCTATCCTGAAGGCTTGGGAACAGCTACCGTCTCTGAACTGGGGTGATTCTGCAAGTTTTCTAAAGTCTGAAGTTTTGAAGAACATGAATGGTGGTGGATAGGCAGTACTTCTTCCATGAGCCTCATCCTCATACATCTGTAGTCCACAACTGGCAGTTAGGGGCATCTCTGCATCTTGAAATAGCACTTCAGTAGCATGCTTCTGAAGTCTTTAAAATGCTAGTTTTGAGTATCATGCTGTGATGCTCCTGCTCGGCACAGTCACCGCTGTTGCACTGCAGACATGTGGCTTACTTCACCATTTGAACTTCATCTGTACAGCAATGTTTTTGCATCTGTATTGGAGAGTGGTTTATAAAGCATTCATAAATCAGATTTTTGAGCCCAGATTTGACTGGAAGGCAGAACATATTCTGATCTCATCACTATCTACATGAAATCTGTAAGTGGTAATGAATAATGTGTACATTTTATCATGACAAGACAGAATGGTGGGCATGTGAAGGACCAGCCTAGTAAACAGCAAAAACACTTTTACCTGCATATACAGAGGAGGTTTCCATCCTATCACTGTGGATGGAAGAACCTATAGAGTTCTTATAATTCGAAACAGTAAAAATTATAGCATAGGCAATATTCACAGTTTCTTACCACTCAACTCCTTGCAGCTATAAAACATTGGATAGCAGCTGTCTGACTGACCTGCTGTGACTGTGTTTGAGTCATTCCACTTACCTTTATCTTTGTTTTTCTTTAACTTCTTGCTCATCTTACCCAACAAGCTTTAAGTTTTTATAACAGGAACTTTTTCTTCCTGAGCATATTTATCTTGTGTCTAACACAACAGCCTTGATCTTGGTTGAAACCTCTTGGTGATACCAGAATACAAATAACAATAGCAGATGCAGCAGAAGCAATAACAAAGTAGATGGTTTAACCTTTGATGGTCTTTTCCTGAGAGATCGCTAGATACTGGAATACAGTCACTTTATCCATTTATTTATTTTGCTCTTTGGGTTGACATATTGTCATACTACAATGACAAGTCACCAGCAGTCCATGTAGTGGCTGGCTTTTTCAGTCACTGATTACTTTTTATTCCATGTAATTGCCTTTCGTTTGCAGTTGTTATTTCAAAGGTGACCCCTAACCATATTCAGAGAGAGAAATAATGAGTAGATTGAGGTTTGAGGCTTTCTGAATATTACTGCTCAGAGCAAGGGCTGGTACTGCCGCTCTTCTGCACTCAGACCGAAGAAAAACTTGGAAGATTAGAGTGTGGGTGTATTTTTTTTTCCTGCTCTCTCCCCCCCCACACACCTTCTCCAGCTGGTCCCTCATCCTGCTTTTCTCTCATATTTCAGTATCTCCTGTGCTCATTTCTGTTGTGTGGAATTTGAGGTTTCTCAGTACTTAGTCCCTCCCCCCAGCCTGCGCGCTCCCCACGGACCCGGCTTCCTCTCGCACATTCCACACTGGAGCGTACCACTGCGCAGCCAAACAGGGCTCGGCGAAGAGACCATTTGAAGCCTCGCTGTTCCAGGCTCACTCTGTCATTGTCTACACAGTACGAGAGCACTTTCACCAGTGAAAATAGGAAGATAACAGTTCTCATGGCAATGTGAATTAGAAATTCCTGAAATATTTCCAACATCGGCCAGCAGAAAAGCAGGGTGATAGAAAACAAATGGTGACAGGAAGGCAACAGGGAAGTAGGGAAAGGAAATTTAGGATTGCATGGGCTAAGACAAAAAAAGAGAGAGAAGGAGACAATAAAACCAGGAGTCAGAAAAATAGAAGCAGAATGAGATGAAAAGCTGAGAAAATTTGAGACTAAATCAAAGAAGGAAAAATGAACCAAACAGGCTGTGAAAAGAATGAAACTATGTGCATCAACAAATATTCAGACAGTGATCAAGGACCGAGAGCAGATGCTGAAAGTGAGCCGGAGACAGAGGCACAAAAGGGATTAAAAAAACCTGTCAGAAGATTGGGATAAACTCTTATTTAGTTCATATTTGGTTTCATTTGAGTAAGCCATCCCTCATGTGTGAAACCACATCTGGAATACTGTGTCCAGTTTTGGTCCCCTCAGTCCGGGAAGGACAGGGAACTGCTGGAGAGGGTACAGCACAGAGCAACAAAGGTGATGAAGGGATTGGAGCATCTCCCTTCTGAGGAAAGGCTGAGGGAGCTGGGTCTCTTTACTTGGACAAGAGGAGACTGAGGAGGAACCTCATTAATGTTTGTAAATATGGAAAGGGTGAGTGTCAGGAAGATGGAGCCAGGCTCTTCTCAGTGACCTCCAATGATAGGGGTCTGGGCTGTCTGTTCCAGTGTTCTGTTACCCTCTCTGGGAAAAAGTTTTTTCTTACATTTCTCTGGAACCTTCTATGGGTTCCAGCTTGTACCCGTTTCCCCTTGTGCTATCATTGGAGATCACTGAGAAGAGTCTGGCTCCATCCTCCTGACACCCTTTCCTGACCAGTCCTTCCTGGACTGAGGGGACCAGAACTGGACACAATATTCCAGATGTTGTCTCACCAGGCCAGAGTAGAGGGCGAGGAGAACCTCTCTCCACCTACTGACTTCTAATACACCCCAGGATGCCATTGTCCTTCTTGACTACGTAGCAGTTGAGAACAGCACAGCAAGCAGCAAAAAGAAACAGGCAGAAAGGAACTGAGCCAAATACAAAGGTTTCTCCCTCATAAAGTATTAAAGACAGATACCATATAAAACTTTATTTATGAGCTGCTCCCAGTTACAAACCATCTCTAGACTGGCAGCAGCACCTTTGCCATACTGCTTTTAATAGAAGCTGTCTACCTTCAGTACTGTACTTTTCCATATGAGCTGGAGGGGAAAGTAATTTAGTTTAATGGAAGCCACCCTCATTTTGAAGCAGGCCTTGATTTAAAGCCGGAAGTAATTAAATGTAATGAAGACCTCAGCTTCTGCACTGGGATCAGAGCTGGGCTATTCGCAACCCTGCTTACATGGACTTGTTGCTAATCTGTCACTAGTCTGGTTTTTCTAATCGCTGTGGCCTGTGCTTTTAATTCCTTCTGGTACAATATCTGTGAAGGTTAACAGCTTTACAGTAATGGCCTGAAAACAGAGGGAAGGCTCATCTCAGAATTGGGGCCTTTATGGGATTTCTGCTTATGATCCACACATGGCTTTCTGCGCTCTGTTTTTTCTAATTGGTTTATGTAACAGTGGGTCGGCAGTTCCCAACTCCAAACAAAAGCCGTTAAGGCACAAAATCCCAATTTTCCCTTAGAATATTAGAAATAAAGCTTGACTTTTAAAAGAATATGAATACTGGTGACTATTTCATCTTCCCCCATCAATAATTTAATCAGATTTCTCTGGATCCTCCTTGGTTCCCTACTCAGCTTGGTGTTTACAGGGCTCCTTCATTTGTTTGGCTTTGGCTTTTTAGCACTTTGGGGCAGGGAGTTTGGAAACTTCCTGAAGCTGATGGGAATTGTGCCATTGGCTTGGACAGGGACAGGGGTCTTAACATCGTGCTAACTCACTGGTAACAGTAACCAAACAAACCTCTCGCTGTCCCTTTCAACTTATGAAGGTCCAAATATCAGATTTAATGTGTGACAGAATCCCTAAAAGAGAGTCCATCAAAACAATGGAATCATACAGGAATGCTTTGGGATCCACATGCCAGTGTAAATAACTCAGTGACCTCAGCTTCATTATTCTTCCTTTCTGATGTCAATGACTTCCCACCATAAAAGTGTACCATGAAACAGAAGATGTTTGAGAAGTCTGCCTACCAGTGTGCCTCTCATATTCACAGGTTAAGTAAAAATTTATCTTCCAGCAACATTCGTGTGCCTGCATTTATATGCAGTGATGCTGCATGCTGACTTCTATAAAACTTTATCATTATTTTTTTAGAATGCTCTGTCAAAAGCAGGATCATACAAAGGGCTTTCACTGCAGAGACTGAGGGCACCCTCAGCTACCCCCCCTTCCTCCACCCAGCAGATCTTTACTAGTCATCCCCAGGAAGGATTTTTTTCCCCATTTTGTTATCATTAATAAGGCAGGAATGCAACAGTCCCACAAAATCTAATCTACTGCTCCTCCAAATTGACTGTGTTGATTAGTTCCCCCTTACCAGGCTATCCTCTAAACACCACTGAGTTTCTTAATGCAATCACTAGAAAGTATAGTCACTACATTTTTAAAAAGTAACTTTACCAAAATGACTCCATTAAGTTGAAGAAGTTGCTTACCAACATGGCTAGAGTCAGCAGCATTTTATCAGTGGCCAGTACTTTATTTTGATGTCCAGTGCCAAACTGGGTATTTCTTCTGAAGTAGGTATGTAAGTATGTACATAGGTATGTAAGTAGATCAAAGCTAATCACCACATCTTTCTTCTGGCAAGGCAGCACTTCCAACTCCCATTGATTTCGGACAGATCAGCTAATAGGTGATACAGAACTCCATGCAGAGCTGAATGCAGTGGAAACTGCTGCTTCCTATGTATAACTCTCCAGCTTTTATAACATTCAGCTCTCAGCTCCATGCCAGCTTTCCTACACGTTATTCAGAGTCAATCCATGTGCTGACTTCTTTTGGCCATGAGTGCCAAAATGAGTTCCTGATCTCTGATTTTCTTCAGGTAATTCCTTTTGCATGCTAATGGGTGGGAATATGCGGATATTGTTGTCCTGCTGGAAAACAGTGAATTTTGGGAGCAGTGTTAGATTGGGTTGACATTTACACAGGCTGCATACATATCTTTTGCATACATGCAGAACAACCCCATTTCAAGGAAAATGCTCTATTATGACCTTGTTTTTTGATAGATCAACGTATTGGTCCTTCCACTCCATATGTAGAGATGTCTTTCTAATACAGTAGATCTTGAAAGATCATTCAGAATAATTACATTAAAGCATACTTTGCATAGCAGTGAAAACCCTTGTGTTTGAGACATACTTTGCATCTCCTAAGAAGTGACAGCCATGCTCTCCACAAGGACACAGGTAACTGCTTATCTGACCTCCTGAAAACAACACGTGTCCCCAACAGTCTCACTGTCCTCACTAAATAAAGGAAAACCCTGCCTGCTGAGCCAATGGCAATGGCCCTTGCACATCACCTGGCAACCTGAGCTTTGTCTCCAGCAAAGCACAGCAGGCACCTTTCTGATTTCAGAGTAGACCAGCATGTTATACCTAACATTGATGACTTTATTGGAGAGCTGTTGTATAACAGTAAGTAGAGATTGTTTTCTGCTTCTGAGTGCCTTTAGATTTAAGATTTTGGCCATATTTAGGGAGGTGATTTAGCCCCTCTACTCAGCTGTGGTGAGATCCCAACTGGAGATACTGTGTTCAGTTCTGTAGCCCTCAACATAAGAAGGACATTGAGCGGTTGGAGTGGGTCCAGAGGAGGCCATGAAGATGGTGAGAGGGCTGGAGCACATCCCTTCCAAGGATAGGCTGAAGGAGTTGGGGTTTTTGAACCTGAGGAAGAGATAGCCTCAGGGGGGACCTCATAGTACCTGAAAGGGGCTACAGAAAGGCTGGGGTAGGACTTTTTGATAAGGTCCAGGGTGGCAGGACTAGGAATAATGGATGCAAATTGGAAGAGGGGAGATTTGGGCTGGAGATAAGAAAGAAGTTCTTCCCTGTGAGGGTGGTGACACACTGGAAGAGGTTCCCCAGAGAGGCTGTGGATGTCCCCTCAGTCCCTGCAAGTGTTTCAGGCCAGGCTGGATGAGGCATTGAGCAACCTGGTGTAGTGGGAGGTGCCCCTGCATATGGCAGGGGTGTTGGAACTAGATAATCTTTAAGATCCCTTCCAACCCAAACCATTCTGTGATTCTATGAATGGGAATGGCAAAGTAGTAGAGAACAGACTTCTTCAGTCCTCCTCATTCTCTCACAAAGCCATGGAGGTGCGTTGCTAGTACCAGGGCAGTCAGCACCCCAGCCTGAGCTGCCAGGGGAGCACTCTGGCCTCTGGCATAACATGGCAGCCCTTCCATGAGCAGCAGCTCAGCCCAAATCTGGAGTGAAGGGGCAAATATGATCACAGGTTTTAACATTGTGGGTAACGGTTGAGCTTTCAACAAAGTGTGCAAACTTTCACTGCTTTTATTAATTACTAATCCACAAGCTTGCATAAGCATTGGATTATATTGTGTTATGGTTTATAATGGAAGAAAGTATTCTTTCTAAAACCCTCTGGATTTTTATTTTGTCAAACTCCTATGGCTTACTTGCGACATAATTATACAGCATTTATCAGAGTATAGTTCTTGCGGTGTATTCCCAAAATCTGTCTAGAAATGAATATGTTGTCATGAGGAAATCATACAAATAATGGGTGAATGCATTTGGAAAAATAACAGTATATCCACTCATATCTTGTCTCACCTGAATAATTTTAAGTGAAAAATGGTGTTTATTCAAAAGCAGTGCAGATTTTCATGGAACTGCTTCATGTCTTTTGTGAAATTTGTAAGTTGCACTAAATATGCACTAAATTTCACAGCAATAGTTGTGGTATTATATTCTATTTGTTATAGTCATTAAATTGTTAGCTAGGGTCCAATAAATGAAGCATTACAAATTGCAATCCCAGGTTAAATTGAATCTGATAAAATTAATCTCTCCATATATAAAAAAAGTTCTTAAAAAACAATATATTGTCACATTTCATGGTAACTGTGAAAATCTCTCTTTACTCCATCAAACCAGAAAGCAGAAAGAGAAAAGAAACCCAAACCTGCTCCTGCTCTCAAAGCAGCAACACAAAGCACCCAAAAATACTCCTCCATATGAGTACATTTTCTCAGGTTGAAATAAAATTCTCCCCCTCTCTCCTCATAGCACGCAGTATCATAGAATGGTTTAGGTCGGAAGGGACCTTAAAGATCATCTAGTTCCACCACCTCTGCCATAGGCAGGGACACCTCCCACTACATCAGGCTGCTCAGTGTCTTGTCCTTAAACCCCTACATTGAGGGGGCATCCACAGCCCCTCTGGGCAACCTCTCCCAGTGTTTCACCACCCTCACTGTAAAGAACTTCTTTCTTATCTCCAGCCTAAATCTCCCCTCTTCCAATTTGCATCCTCCCAGTCCTGCCATCTTAAACCCTATTAAAAAGTCCCATCCTCCTGCCGGCAGGAAGGAGTCCAGGTGGGATTTGAATGTCTCCAGAGAAGGAGACTCCACACCCTCTCTGGGCAGCCTGTGCCACTGTTCTCTCACCCTCACCCTGAAAAACTGTTTTCTTATATTTCTGTGAAACCTCCTGCGTTCCAGCTCGTACCCATTTCCCCTTGTCCTATCATTGGAGGTCACTGAGAGGAGCCTGGCTCCATCCTCCTGCCACTCAACCTTTCCATATTTATAGACATGAATGAGGTCACCCCTTAGTCTTCTCTTGTCCAAGTAAAGAGACCCAGCTCCCTCAGCCATTCCTTGTACCTGGGTCTGCTTTAGCTTTTCAAAAGAATATACTGAATGGTTAAATAGCCACTGCACACAACCAGAAAACTGATATTTTTATGATGGTACACAGCTGTCAGAGCTGTTAAAAATAAAGTAATCTAATCCCCTTAATTAGTTGTATTAAAATCATATAAGTACATGATGCAAACATTATAGTTGTATTCCCTGTTTATAGCAATCTTACAGCTGTTGCTTTGCTGGGATTAATTTATCTCCAAGGGGTTTCAACACCATCCTCCCCAGTGCATTGTGAGAACCTGCAATCAGGGCTGTATTATTTTTGTCGAAATCTCTGGGAGTGATGTAAGAGGAAAAAGGAAACTAGCTAACTCCCAACCATTTGACCAGAGGTTAAATTAGTCTTGGCCTTTTCCCAGCTGGACCTTAAGCTTTTCAGTCAAACATTTGTTCTGCCCTGCTTAAAAAAAAAGATGTCTTTTCTCCCTCTCGTTTTTTTTTTTGGTTGGTTGTTTTTTATTTTATTTTATTTTTTCCCTTTTCTTTGACAGCGTCATGGGTTTTCTTTAGTGTCATGCCCTTATTTGTTATGGAACACATCACTGGGACAGCAGAAGTCACCTACTGCAAGGCGTGACCTGTGGTTTGTAGTTACTATAGATGCTGTGGAATGTCATGGATATTAAGACTAAATTTTAAGTGCAAGAGAACTTTTTATTTTTATTGTGCATAGTAGCTGTGCAACTTCAGTCCAATCCAGTCCAAGTTGCCCTGAGCATGGCCTTTTATAATACTGCAGAAGCTGTTTATCTGCATGAAAGATGCTGGAAAATCTCACAGCAGCATTGTTTCGTAGGTGGTATAAAAGTGTCCCCGCAGACTATTCCAAACCATGTACAATCTGAGAACCTTCCGGCAGTACAGAATAACTAGCATATGTTGTGTGTGTGTTCTCATGTCTATTTCTATGTGCAGTGGTGTATTCTGTTTTGGAATTTATTGGTTTTATATTTGTGTGCACACATTTAAGGTGAATGTGTTCTTTAGGCTGTTAAGTAAGAATCTTTGATATAATTGCAAAAGGCTGATATTAAACTGTTTTGTTCTGTGTTATGATCATCTGGGAAGATCAGAAAGAGCACTGGTCTGGCCTTAAGAAGTCTAGTTGCTTATCACCCTTCTTTGGTGTGGAGAAGGGGCTGGGCTGCCATAAGAGGAGATTTCTCACCAGAGTCAGCTGTGCTGTGACAGTCATGAGAAGAAAAAATTAGCACTGAACTAAGAAATAGATTTAGAATAGAAATGAAGCAAGGGAGTGAAAAGAAGTGTACTTGGATATTAAGCCTTGATGAGATTTCAGAGATGTTCACAGCTATGCAAAAGTTCAAACTATTCCCTAATGCATCTCACTTATATGCCTCCTTTTGAATGCTTTTTTCTTGCCTTTAGTTATATATTTGAAATATGGATTGACTTTTGGTTTTGTAATATATTATTAAAATCCTTACTATTTTGAAAAAACTGCTAAAAGTACAAATCCAGCCATGGGCCAAATCAGAGATATGTATATTGTATTTTTAATGAAGGGAATAACACTTGAAAAATTGCTATTTATATCCATGCAATAACAAATGTTGTCAGGTTGTCAGGCAATAATGTTCACACAAAATAACCTGATTAATAACTAAAGAATTGTTATAGTACTAGTCCTGTAAAGTCATTTGTTATGCTAATTAATACATTCTTGAGTTCACTATTTCCACTGTGCTTTAAAAAGCAAAACCTATAAAAGTTCTCTTCTGTTTAGATGTTATTTTTCTTGTAGTTAAACCTGTTTCTGAATGATAATTTTGATGGAAAACTCTTGCACTTGTAAAAAACACAGGGAAAACTGAGATTAATTTGGCAATTTTACATGACTTATATGTTGATATGCTACCATTGAATTTAAGCTGTAAATGGAGTCACAAGAATTCAATACTAGTAATTTACCTTCTCAGATTATTTAGGAGAATCTTTTAATCCTTGCAAGTGAAGCTACAATTAAGCAGTGTTGTGTATTTCAGTTTGTTTGTTCGTGTTCCCTGTAGATGAGCAAAGAGAGTTCAGAGGCTGATTTTCTTTTCCCTTATCTGCTGGGTGGACTGAGGCTACCTCATGGAAAACAAGGGGTCAGAAATGACCTTGCAAGTTGTTCTCCTTGGGAAGAATAAGTTGAAAATCAAGTTGAGAATCTGGCTGGAGGATGCTCTCCACCCTTGGGAAGAGCACAGCTTGCATTGCATCACTTATTTGCACTGGCTCAAGTATGTTGTTGTTATTATGAAGGTAGCCAAATTGTCTGTTGTACCTGGCACCTTCTAGGAGGGCATTGCACTGTAATTGTACTGGAAAAAGAAGCTAAGAGCTATGAGCAAGCCGCTGGTGTGACTGCAGGTGGTTTATTGGGTATTAAACAGCAAAATAAGAGTACTGAGACTACTAACAAAAGAGGAAAATGACATACAAGCTGGCACAAACTACTCTATGTCTGTGCTTAGGTGAGTAAGGAACCAAAAGAATAAGTGACATGAGTTTAGGAAAAATGTGCTGTCATTAATTATCTGTTCAGTTTATGAAATCATTGTCGTGCAGGATAGTGATTATCAAGAATTTGAAATTGATTATTGCTCCTGTTTGTTTTCTCTCTGTATGTATTTTTCTAAAGTTATAGCTCTCTGTTACTTAAAAGCATTATTTTTTAAAATCTTTTTATTGTAACTTTGGCATTCTCAAGGCATTGTTATACCTGTTTTACAGTGCAGTTGCATGGTGGCCACTTGATTTAACAGCAGAGTTAGTAAGAGGCACTAATCAGAGTAATACAGCAAGCTGTGTACATTGTTACATAGATTTATAGTCACAGCATTGGTAGTTTTGAGTTTAAAAAATGAAATATTGAATACAATTTGAATTAGCTAAGTAAGGACATAATTTTCAAAAAAGATTCCTAAATTAGGAACTTGATATAACTGTGCTGGAGATGCTGAAGCCTGCTCTGTGGGTCTAATCTCCCACTGCTGCCCCAAGAGCACTATCTAGTCAAGGGAGTCATCTCAACCCGGAGCTCTAGCCTGTATGCCACTTGTGCTGGCTGGACCTCTGTTAGAAATCTCCTGTAGTGGTTCATATCTAGACTCAGCTTTTCGAAAGTTTTCAGTAGGGCAGCTAGATATTGGTGTTAAGCCCAACCAGCCGTGAATTGATGCTGTCAGGTACCTAAATATCCACATATTGCTGGACAGTTTTAGTTCCCAGTGAACTCAGCAGGAATGAACAGTGCTAAGGTACTCTGCAGGCTCACCTCCTGTCATGGGGAGCGAATGCAGGAATGTGGAGAGAAAATAGATACAAGAGATTGAACTGTGTGCACCGAAATGGAAAAAAACCTGCAGCCTCAACCTATGTGTATAAAATAAAAAAAAATAAATAGAGAAATACATAACAGGCTTACCTCTGTGTGGAGCTTCCCATTTGTCTGTGGAGAAACAGGAAACAACACACCAGAACCACAGTGAACTGATAAAAGTGCTGAAAAGCTTGTTTGTCTATGGTCAAGCCCTGGTGAAATTTGGGGTATTGTTTATGAGCTGAGAGATCCTGCTTTGAATTGAAATATCTAGATATGAATTACAGGCATGGCTATATGTAATTGTAACAAGGAAAATCAGACCTCCCTACCTAAGGTGGTACAAGATCATTAGTTTCAAAGAATTTTGAGGACTTTTCCCAACTCAGAATTGGAAAGTACTCAAATGAAACATGGCTTGGGAAAAAGCCAGTAGTGAGTAGGGCAGGAGATCTGCACTTTGTCCTCACCTTTGATTCAGATTTTACTCTGTAATTGTGGGATGAGTAGCTTTATTTCTTTCTCTCAGCCTTGTCTGTAAAATAGTAATAATTATGATTTTCTTTTTTCCTCACTTTTCATTTTAATTTAAAAACCTCTGAGGCCTAGACCAACTCTGTCATGTTTGTAGAGGACAGTGGGGCCATAGTTTTGATCAACTGTATACAAATAATCAGGTGATCAATTAACATCATCTTCTTTCTTTGTGCCATGAGGGAGGACTGACAAAGTTGACGCAAAAGAAAGCAAATATTGTTGTCCCAGCAGGCAGTTGCAGCTGAAATAACTTGATTTTACTAGAACAGTTTCAAAATGGATGCTTGCCTTGTAATTATAACTCCCCCAGTTCTTCTGACTTTGGTTTATAGACCATCCAAAGCCTGTTTGTGTTGTAAATGTATTCTTTAGTATTTGCCCATAACCGTAGCCTCCTGAGGTGAGTTTCTTTCCAGGTCTGAGCTTCTTGAACATACCTGATGCAAATAAGTATCTGAAGCAAATTCATATGTTTGGAATCTCAGTGGATTCTGGGAATTCTGAGGATTATGCAACTCGATTTCTAATATGCAGAGGAGCCTTTCCGTTTAGATTTCCAAAGTAATGCCACTTAAGGGACAATTGCAGCAGGGTATAGGAGAATAACTTTGCAAGAGGCATGAGGCATGTAAGGACTGTGGGGGAAGGAGAAAGTGAAGCACTATTTAAGCCACCTACTCCCATTCCTCCTGCCTTTCAATAAAATTGAAAAGTTTCTCAATTGAGGTTTCTCAATTTTTCTTGCTTCTCAGAAGCATCTGCAATTGCTCAGGTAGGAATTTGCCTGTGGTTGCAATGGGAAACAGTTTGTGACTCAAGTTATAAAGGAAGCAAAACTTGTCTTCCGGAGCTTTAATAACCTTCAAACCTTGATTATAGACAAAAACCTGTCAAGTCTTTGTGATCGTTACTTTTTTACATTCAAGGTTATAAAGCACAGTTGAATGATGGAGTTCTGAACATATAGTGCCTTTATCTGCAGTTTAACTTCCTGATAAAAATAGATTACAAAACTATGTGCTGTAGATGTTGACATCTATAACTGGGGAAAAGTCATGTTGCGTTAGTTGAGCTGGGATGGTGCAGACAGCACTGACTTACTGAACACTGGTTGTTGTGACTTGAGTCCAGAAAGTCAGTTGGGTGTGTTGCCTTGCTGCAGATAGTCTGCTGAGGACCTGCTGCCCAGTCCTAGTGGCAAAGCTGGTCAGTACTGGCAGAGGCTGAATGTGCAGTGAAGTTAGACATTCAGTGCTTTGCCTCAGCCAGAACCTTTAGGGAGACACCATTTATTTCAAGATGAGCAGAAAATTAAAAAGGGGTAAAGAAATCCACTTGAGAGATTAATGAGGAAGAAAACTTGACTGTCCTGAAACTTGCCATGAAAAGAAGATGAACTGGAAGAAATCTGTGAGTTTATTTCGCTTTTTCAAGCAGAATCTGCTGGTGCCTCAACACACTGTACTGCTCTGTGATATGTAGTTCTTGCTGCTAAACAAATAATGCATGAAATCTACTTTTGTCCTTCTGTGCTTTGTGTACTGAACAGCTGAGAACAGCATTTGCTGTGACTTTGGTTTGGTGACTATATTATTACCCAAAAGAGACATATAGTTAATACTGGGGAAAGCATTAACTTGATTTTTCAAAATTCTAGAGGTATCATGCAACCTCTTGGCCAGCCCATGATCCAAAATCTTAAGAAACTTTCAGCAAACCGCTCCCCTCCCAGGCAGATTCTGCAGTCCACAGTATGAATTTTGCCTGAAAAAGAGTGGGGCCCCAAATGTTTGAAAGTGCAGACTGGAAGGCTGGCTGGTAATTAGTCTTCCCAGAGTGGACATTGTAAAAACAAATCATTGAGCCATTTGTTGCTGTTCTACCTAAGAACACAGTTAAAAGAGACGCTTTGCCAAAACCCTGGGAAAAAGCTCAGGATGTTCTATGTGTGTTTTTAAAATAGAAATCAAGCAGCAACCCTGTTGTTTAGCAGAGCTTTGCACCAGCCCTTCTCTAATACCTGCACACCTTGCTGCAGCGAACAACCTGCCAGGTGACTTGAAACGCAGAAACAGTATCAGTGGTGATCTTGTCATAATATTTTTTATGTATGTTATAATTGAATATGAAATTAATGTAAAACATTTGTCCCCAAGCCTTGGCTATGAAGTTGCTAGAGTTGCAGGAGCTGAGGGCATCTTCCTGTGTTTTTTTGAAGAGCAGTCCACTGCTATTTTTGCACTACAGTGATATGAAATGGAGGCAAAGGAGAGGTTCAGGTTCACACAGAGGAATCTAATGCTAATTGCAGAGAGGGACTGTTGTACCAGTGGCATTTCCTGGGCATTTTTTCCCATAAATTTCTCTTAAATTGTGGTTTTGCTTGGAAGGCAAATGCTGCAAGTGGAAAACCATTGGATCTGTGATTGCTGTGCGTTTTGCTGCAGTTTCAGTTACAGGAGTAGGTGTGATTGGAAGCATTGCCAACTTATTGGTCCCCAGGAGCAAACCTGTCTTAAGACAGAGGACAGACATGGGACAGATTTTCAGAAGAATCTAACACTCCAGTTTAGTTTCATGGCAGGACAGAAGAGGTTTAATGCTCTCAGTGGGCTCACTGGACTTACCTTCTCCCCTCCATCAGACACAGCATCTCCTGGGATAGGGCAGTCCTGGTGTGATGTAACACCATAGTATAGGTGCTTGTACTGCTCAGGAGCTCCTGGCTACCTGGGAGCCACACATTGACAGCTCTATAAATACCCATTTCTTTTGTGGCAATGGATTTTTCTCATTAATTTCACAGCAAGGATGTGTTTAAAAGAGACTATGCACATAGAATCATAGAATGGTTTGGGTTGAAAGGGACATTAAGGATCATCTAGTTCTAACTCCTGGACAAATAAGGCTGAAGAGTTGATGAGTTTTATAGATTTTTTTTTTTAATGTATGATTTGCATAAAGGCTGGCAGTTTGGTCTGGGGTTAGAGGATCTCACAAGACAGCTCTGAGTGAAAGCCACATGATGAATGAACTAATGAAGAGCTTGTAGTTCTGACTAGTAGCAAGATTAGTTTGCAGATGGGAGCAAGGAATACCTTTCCACTCAGGATCCTTCGCAGAAACCTGAGTGTTTATGAAGTGCAAAATTAAAAACTATAAACAGACCTCACTCGTTGAGCACTGACTGTGCTTTGAGATTGGATTTCAAGTGCCAAAGACTATAGGAGTGGTTTCAGACCAACAGAAAGAAGGAAACAGCAGAAACATCACAAGTGATCCTGCTATATGTCCCACCTTGTGGTCCCAGGAGAGGCTTAGAAAACCAGTAGACCATGAGCTGCAGCCCTTTTGCAAGGTGAAGCAGTGCAAGCATAGTTTCTTTTTAGTTGGCAGCAGAAGTGAGCTAGACAGAAATGGCTGTTAATTAAGCTGCTGTAGGAAATGGGAACTTAGCCAGGCACAGTCAGAGCAGGGAAAAGCCCCAAAAGGAAGCGAGTTAATATTAGCACAAGTTACACCAATCTCATCATGAGGAGCCATAAAGGAGAAGGGCTAAGCAAGGTCATGAAAAATGATCAAATTGTGTGTGAATGCATATTCACAAACACACTAATAGTTTGACAAAAGCTAGTGGTGGGTTGTTGAGGGGCCAGTGGAGCTGAGTTCCTGCTTTGTTACATAGATAAATTGCCAAAGGAAACATTATCCAAACAGTCCCACTTCAAAGAGAAAACGACAAGGTTTGGGGAACTTGCAGTACTTTCAGCCTGGCCAATAACCAAGTGTAAAGTGTAAAATATACATGTTTAGGAAGTAGGACACATGCCGTTCAAGACAGGCCTTTCCCATGCTCTCAGATCAGTGCAGCTTCATTTGATGTGCAAATGCATGATGTGTGATCCGTCCTGGCAATGTGCTGCCTGCCAGCAGCACAAACATTTCACAAGCACCCTTTTGGGTTCGTTCAGCCTGCTGTGTGCACAGCCTCCATGGCAGCCTCTGCAGCTGGAGCTTTTCCTACACTGCTGTTGTGATTCTTCAATCCAGGTTTATTCAGCAGATCCCTTCAAGAGATTTCAGGCAGGCAAAAAACACCTCAAACGCTGCCAGGAATTTCAGGATTTGATGTTAGATATTAGAATTAAATGTCAATACAAGGAATGATTACAGTAACACACTGGAAAGCATATCAGTAATACAGACTTCATTAATCCCTAAGGAAGTCATCCTGGCAGATCACACAAAGCACATACAGAATATCAGGGATTGGAAGTGACCTCGAGAGATCATCTAGTCCAATCCCCCTGCCAAAGAATGAACACCTAGACCAGGTCACACAGGAACTTGTCCAGATGGGTTTTGAATGTCTTCAGAGAAAGAGACTCCACAACCTCTCTGAGCAGTCTGTTCCAGTGTTCTGTTACCCTCACTGAGAAAAAGTTTTATCTTACATTTCTCTGGAACCTTCTATGGGTTCTGACTTGTACCCATTTCCCCTTGTCCTATCATTGGAGGTCCCAGCCTTCCTGGATATTGGAGAATTTGAGCCATAATAGCTGATGTGTTTATAAATGTCACCTGAAATTGGGTGAAGTAACATTGCCTGGAGTGCTTCCTGGCACTGTTGGAACAGCCAATAAAGGACAGTACAGGGGAGCCTCTGCTGTTAGATGAAACTCATCCTATAAACCAATGGAAAGTCCCCATGCAAGTGCTCACCATGGAGGAGCAGTGGATCATGGATTCAGTCTCTCTCTTTGTTGATATCTGAAAAGAAATAGTTGTGGTCTTTAGAAGTGGGGTCTAGAGGTGCTACTGGGCTGTAGAGTACCTGTGCTGAGGGTGAGGTTAGCTTGTAGTGAGGGTTCAGGATTTAAACTCAGCTGAATAGACTGCTTTAGAACTAACCATTCTTATGGGCCTGTAGATGTACTTTTACTCCCCCTCTCACGTAAGCTATGGGGATTTGTGACATTGTGCAACTGCTCTGGTGACATCCCAGTTGCACCAAGAGGCAAATCACCCTTGTGCCTCCCCTGTTCACTGGGATGTTCCTTGGATGGGCTCCCAGTCATGTGTGTGCATGCAGCCTCTAGGGCTCAATCTCAGCCCTTGGTGCTGAGCACTACCCTGCTATAGCAGCTGTGGCTACACAGTCTGTTTAATTTGCTTGTCCCCAGTAAAGTGACTGAGCTGGCACTGCAGCCAGCAACTATAATCCTTTACTTGTCTTAACCTCAAATTCCAGTGTGTCAGTTCCAGTCCTCTCTGTGAAATTAAGCAAGTGCTTACTGAAATCAGAGTAACAGCACTCCACATTGTGCCATGTGAAAGAGGAAAGTGGAACTCAAACCGTAGTAGGAGCATATTCTAGCTCCCTTTTAGTCACAGGAATTCATACCACTACCCTCACATCAACCTGTCTATCCTTGTAAATGGCCTGGCTTCATGCTCAACTCTCCCATTTTGCTTCAGATGGTCCTGATCTTTCTGGATGAGCCACATGTACTTCCTTCCTTGATTCCTTGTCCTCAAACCAGGACATCCCTGTGTGCTGTCAGTGGGGAGAAAATATACATTGAAAATAAAGAAAGAATTAATCAGCTGCATGTTTAATGAAGATAAGGAAGAAAGATGTGTTGTAATCTTATGTGCTGAGAGAAGTCTGTTTATATTAGTTGCGAGTGCCCATGTCTTCTAATAGAGGCTTTTCCTGCTTTTTGCTAGATACAGCTCTGTGAATATCAGACAATGCAGTATGAAGTTGTTATGAGAAAAATCACTTCCTGTGATGATGGACTGAGTGTGCAACAAATGGAGGTGTCTGGATGCACATAGAAGGTGGTTGGAAACAGCTCTCCAGAACTCAGGGTGTGAGCTCTAAGTAAACAGTGCAGTGGGCTACTTGTCTTTGACTTCCTCCATAACTAAATGGATGCCCTGAGTGCAGTGTTGTTATGGGTTCTCTTTCTTCTAGGGCAGAACTGAGAACAAATAGGGCACTGTGTTACATGCAAGGCAAGCTTTTTCATCCTGGGCTCTGTGGGGAGGAAGAGCAAAAAGTGTAACAGGGAATCAACAAGAGTGGGAATGCTGTTCAAGTCATGTCAGTACCCATCCCTTTTTTTTTTCTATAGCATCCTTTTCCCAGAAGAAAGACAAAATTATTTACAAACTCTCCCTTTACTAGACCTGTGTGCACATACCTTCACTGACTGGGGCTCCACAGAACACTTATTTCCTATGGACTGAAATTGGCTCGTTTCATTAGTTGACAATCTTGTCAGCGGACTCCAGAATAGTCTTCCTTCCTCCATGCTCATGCTTGGAATGGTGAGGCAGGTGGCAAAGAGGTCAGAGATGGGGAATAAGTCAAGTGCTAATTGTCCATTGGCAATTCCATTACATGCCCATGACACTTGTTAAATAGGACTCTGCTTAATACATTCCTGAGATCCCAGAGTTGCAGGAACAGGAGTCCTTTATGAGAGTGCAATTTCTCTCCTATTACTTTTATTCTGTTTTATCCCATATGTTTTAGCCCCATCTGCTACTTTATCTGTTATGATTGTCCCTAGAGTATTGATTGAACCAGTAGTATTATTGAGTGACACTGAGGTATAACCACTGCTTGCCATACAATGAGGTAGCTGGCCTAATCAACTGAGTAGTTAATCTTTATCTAAACAGGCACCATTTCAAAAGAAATGCTGTTCCTGCCAAAGGAGCTAACCCTGGAATAAAGGGGAGTTGAATAGTACCTGCTCGTGTGCATTTTACCAGCTGTCAAATAACATTCAGACTGTCCTTTTCTCCAGGCTTTAGCATTTTGAAACTAAAGACAAATAGAAGATAACTCCCTAGAATATCTGAGTGTTGGTTTAATCATCTCTGTGACTCATCTGCTGGAGAAAGAGAATGCATCATGACTTTTTTTATCATTATCCAAAAGTCACGCTGTGATGCAGCAGTTTGCAAGAGTGTCCCACTGGTTCTGATGATTTCAGACCTTCCCCAGTCACTCAATTTTATGACCATGAGGTGAGGATGAACTTTGGCTATGACCTAGATCAGCAATTCACAAGTGTTTTTCATACAGCTGCAATAATATTCCAGAAAATGTAACTGGCCTTTTACTTAATTCACTTTTATGAATGAAAATAAAGCTACTGTGAGAGCAGATCTTTTGCTAAGAAAATATTTTAAAAAATATTTTTATAGCTCTGTCAACAGTAAAAGAGTCTCACAGTCTAAAGTCTTTCTCTAAACCTTTTTAATGGAAAAAACTTATTAGAAAATATCCTTTTACTTTTTTAATAACATACAACTATATACACAATTAAAAACTGTAACAGAAAGCGTCAGGGAGTGGAAAATGATTTGTTGGATCCATGCAGATGGTACATTTAAAGAAGGATTTCACAGATCCATGTACATCAAGTGGAGCTGCAGTGACAGGATTGAAAAAGATCAAAACCTCTCTATTATTTACCTGAATGTACTGGGAATAAAGCACAGACATACAAAATACACAATAAGAATACAAAAGAGTACATGGTGTAAATGCTGTTAGCACAAGAAGTTTCTTCTTAAAGTAAATAGAAGAAGTAAAACCTCCTTTTTCACATTTTATATTGCAGTTTAAAAGATAACTAATCTTTCATTTTCTGCAGTTTGTTTTTCTTAACTCTGTCATACACTACAATGGAAGTCTATGGTATTTGCATTTAACAACTCAGGAATATTTAGATTCACCTCCATGTCTGTGAATTTACTGTAATTTCTGAATATCATGTCTACATATTGCATTAAAAACACATACACAGATTGACATAATTAGAAATACAAAATACTGAGGGTCACCACACTACAAAATGCTGGATGCTCTTGTCCTGATCCAGCAGTATGTTTAAGGACACACACAACATCAAATCTATGAAGAATTCCTCAGAGCGTAAGGATGTTAAGAACGTGCAGAAATGA
The DNA here is from genome assembly GCA_013400935.1 of Turnix velox. NCBI lineage: Eukaryota > Metazoa > Chordata > Aves > Charadriiformes > Turnicidae > Turnix > Turnix velox. The sequence continues at coordinate 20,768 of VZTY01007406.1, forward strand.
TTTGATGATCAGGTCTAGAGTTTTCATCAGTTCATAGGATAGACTCTGCAGGAAAGAAAATGGTTACATCTGAAGCTGTAATTCTGTCCTTGCACCCCAACTAATGGAGCTACACAATCTAGATGATTTACTGTACCTTTAAAATAAATTGTCTTAATCCTAAGTTAAAATATAAAATGAAATCTCTTTAAAGAAGCCTAGGGAATCAGTGAGCTCTGCAGCTGGGAAGAAGAAAGAGATGGTTCTTACTTTGTTAGTTACAAGGTGGAAGAGATTCTGTAGGCAGCAGGAAATAATGTGACAGGTTTTAAACATCTCAGTTCTAAAAGATCTTAGTTGTATTTTTGTCCTGGGCCAAAGAAAGAACAGACATAGATGAAAAGTCAGAACTAGCCAGCAAGCTCACCTGAGGCTCAGGGGCATGGTGAGGATAGCATGTAAAAAAAAAGTCAAGCTGACTTCTTGTCAGGAGGGCTTTTGCTGGGTTCTTCCTGTAGTAATAACTACTTTGTGATTTCCAGAGTAATCATGGACATTTTAAGAGCAGCGAATAAATATACTCTGCATGTGTGTCTTGCTGTTTTAAAAAAAAGAAATGTTGAGAATATAAACGGTAAAGACAAGGACAAAAGCAGGGAAGCAGTGAAAGCTGAAATACTCCATCAAGCCTTGGAATCCGCTCCTGTTCCTAACACCCTCCCCTCCATCTGGCCCCGCTCCATCTGGCTCCGCTCCTTTGGAAGGCAGGGAAAAGCCTCCAAATTCCTGTAAGCAAGGGAGGATTTTTGGTCATAGCAAGACATGAATTAATTACGAAAGTAAGATTTGAAAAGCAAATATCTGTGGGTCATGAAAGCCAAATCGCACTGATAAGTATTTGGATTTAATTTTCTAGATAATGGGTTAATTCCCTCCCCAGTCAGACCTCTTGCTGTGAGCATGATAACTGGGAAGTTGCCAGTACACAATTTTTTCTCTTATTACTTTCAGAGTCGTTTATTTTATAAGAACATCAGTGATATTGTTCATTGCTATTATTTGGGGTAAAATCTGGTTTGTGAAGCCCCAACTGACTCTAGACTGTCAGCACAAGGCAGGTCTGTTTGAGAAGGCAATCTAGAAGCATTAAGAGTTTATTTAGAGATAAATGTGCGCATGCATGCATTTGCATTTAGCAGTTTGATAGTTAGAACCACCATTATTAAAGATTCCCAAGAGCAATTTTATCTCATTATGATTAGTTTTACAAAGATGTAACAATTCTTATGACAGTTCTATGAAAACATGCAGTTGGATTGCATTACATATGCAATTACATTACTGGTATATATGCTGCAACTATATTTCTTAAATATATATTGTGAAACGCTTTTTATTCCTGAGTGATGGTCTCCATAAGGAATAGAGAGGGTGGCATCATGTACTCTTCTGCACAATGTGGTCCTTTGTTTTTTTAGGAATTCTTCTGAGGGATCTTTATTGTCACAGTTTTAACTTCAGAATACTCCCTCAATCCACATTCACCCCTAAAAAACAGATTGCATCATCAGCTTACACTGGGTATGAATTCATTATCCATCAAAAACTTGTAACATTATTCTTTATAAAGTTAAGGTATATTCTTGTCATAGGCTTCTGCTGGAGCTTCATCATAAGCCAAAAGAATGATGGACAGCTCCAGCATTTGATAAGGAAACACAGAATGACATTAAACCCAGAAGTCCTCACTGTCCATTGATTAAACTACTGGGAATGAACTGATGTCCTCTGTCCTTTCCAGGCCTTGAGGATGTTCAAACAGTCAGACTTACAGCGCTGGCCTGTGAAATCACTACTTTTATTTATGCTGAACACTATGGGAAATGAACTGCTCACAACCCTACATAAAGATGAACTTGAGTCTCAACCCACTGATCTTTTTTCCCTGACAAAATATCCAGTAGTAGGAATCAGCATTTGCATGTACTGTGGAAGGGCAGTTCAGCTTGCTCAGGCTCTGAAGGCTAAATGTTCTGCTCTGGGTGCTTAAGAAATGGACCTTCCTTAATGCTATGGAGATTTTGTTATAGTCAGCTGTGGCCTGGTTCATCTCTTAGGTAATTCTGCTGTGGTTTAGAGTGGATATTGCACGACTCCTTGGCAGTTAAGCCTGTCTTCTCTAAAGTATTTGCATTGACTGTATATTTTTTGAGCCAAGTCATTAGTTAAGTTCTAATATGTTTGCTGGAGGCTGCGTTAATAAAACAGTGTCTCCACCTTGAAACAGGTACAGTCTGTCTACAATTAGAGTGTCTCTTCTATCCAAACTCATACAAGGCTTCTTTTGCACAAACTCTTACAGACGGTTGTTTCATGGTTCAATTCTTGTCCCCACCCTAAAACATGGACTGTACTGCTCCCTACTATTAAAATCTAGAAAGTGCTCACATTTCATCTTAGAAGGTTTGCTATTTCACACTGCCTTGCTCTTCTTTTTGAGAATGGAATTACTGCTGTGACATTAAAGGATAGCTGTCAAATTGAATGATAATTCTTTCACTTGAAAACACTTGACCAGAGACCAATATTTTGGAGAACATTATCTAATATTAAAAGATCACAGTGGTACAAGTAACCTGATTTTTAGCTGCTACAGGAGCTAAATTTTACTCCACTCAGGCAATGGTAATATGATTTAAATAAATGTAACTGTAAAAAGCTCCAACTTTTAGACTCCGAGAATACAGGAGTATTGTATGTTTCCCTAATGTAAACATAAATCAGGTGTATTGTGTTCAACAGTTCTGGTCCTCCACTGCACATCTTGCCACATTTGGTGGGAGTGTAAAATGAGTACAGCAGATCTCAACTTTCTGTCCTCATTTTTTCTCCCATGAATGATAAGAATGAATTTGAATGCAGGAACAAAGCAAGGCCCAGATAATACAGTGCTAGCATGACCACCACAGTAGCATACTATGATCTGGCTGTAACATAGTATTAGCTTAGCAATGACACACATTTCTATGGATGTTGTCTCTTTTTTTGTGTATGTTTTTTTCCTTTAATTGCCTCACTCATTTATGCTATAAAACATATGCCTTAAAAGCAGGGATCTAAGAAACCGTGGCCTGAAAATAAAAAGAATGTAGATAGTAATGCAGTGTGCAGGAGGTAAATTAGAAGGTGATATCTGATCAAAGAGGTTTGGAAAAGAGTAGAATAGCTATTTGTAAGTAGGTTTCCAGGCATCTTTGTGAGACAGAGATTATTGTCATTCCCAACATTCATTGCTTATAATTTTAAAGCTGTAGATGGCAATCAAGTGTACAACCACTGCAAATCTTTCCATGGGAGCTGGGGTGCTTTCTCCCCTATCAAAACCTTGACAATCCCGATATGTGAATATTTTGCTGGCAGAGTCAACCTCCCTAAAGTCAATGGGGTCACTCCTGAGTGTCAGGTTACTCATGTGCTCTATCGAGCTTAGGTAGTTTTAGAATATTTTCACAATGATAAGAGTTAGATGAGCTGACATATTTATGCCAGTGTGAGATCACCTCATAACTCATGAATGTGGAAAATATTTCAGGCTACATAGAGCTTATTTTATAGATCAAGTTGTATACTTCAACATATTTAAAATTTTAAAGAGTTTGACCTTACTTTACTTTATTGCTGAGTTTGCTATTAGCCATAAGCTATTTTGAAAGCTGAGGTGAGACATATCTGGCACACATGCCTCCTGCACAGAAATTAATTGAATTCTTTGTATGTGTAACCAATCTGGGGCTGATGCAATTCCTAAACTTCCTTGTGACTGTAATGGGCATTAAAAGCTGCCAAGACTTTAAATTAGGTACATAGGACACTATTTGAGCTCCATTTCAAAATATGTGGCACTTAGTTCTGAATGGAATAAGGAAAGACATAAAACTTTGTAGTGGGAGGTGACTTTTTGAAAAGGATGTAAAAACATTTTTCTGTTCTTCTTTAGGCCTGATTTCATTTAACATCATTCATAAATCCAGAAGAGGCAGATAGCATTTTAATAAAATTCAGGTGCTCCTCTATTAATAAATGTAGGGAAAAGCATGGAAAAAAACAGAGGAGATATATATGGCAAGACCACTCTGAAGCAAGTGCATCAAACCAGTCAACAAGCATGTGGCAGGACCAAAACAAGAGAATCTTTCTGCAGAATTGTTGGTAAAAGTCTCCGAAAGCACAGGTTAAAAGTACAGAAAAACACTCAGAAATTTTCAGTTCCTTTCAGAATAAGAAGAGAATTCTGGTAACTCTGTTATGTCAAAAGAAAGTAATTAAAAAAAGGTCTTACTGATCTAAGTCAAAGGCATTTAGATCTGACAGTGATTATCAGTCATCCTACAATATGCCTTGTTCCTCAGAGAGGAAATCTTAACTTATGTATATGAAGCTGTAGAGATTAAAACAATTTAGAAGACAGCAGCGTAATACTTACATCTCTCTGCCATTGCCAGACATTTTGAATCCTCCAAAAGGACTTTGGGCATTCAAGGCATTGTAGCAATTTATCCTGCAATAGAAAGAGACATTAAAGTCAACTGTGCTGTTGGTGAGACCTTTGGAGATCTCAGGAAGAGGCTGAACATGGCGGAGTTAAAGATGCTGTATATCCCTTTTATAATAACAAACTTCTCTCAAGTTGACAAGAAATGAAGGATTTATGGCACAAAACCAACATTCTGCTCCTTACTTATAGAGAAAATAGGATTTGGCCTGTGAAAACTGGAGGAGAGTACTGAGTACTTGGAGCAGCTTCAGAAATGAGCTGTTAATCTGCTGAAAGCTTCAGCACCAATTCATAAAACAGGGCTATTAGATTTGAATTTCTCTTTTTTTCTCCCTGATTTCACCGGAATGCTTATTTCTCCCAGGCTTCACACCAATTGCAAGCTGTTAAACTCTGGAAGTGGTATTACCTAACAACTGGAGAGAAGAGGCAGCTAATTATTGTTGTAGAATCATAGAATCAGAAGAGTTGGAAGAGAATGTCAAAGGCCATCTTGCCCAACCCCCAGCAGTGAGAAGGGACATCCTGTACTACATCATGTTGCTCAGAGCCTCATCAACCCTGGCTTTGAATGTCTCCAGGGATGGGGCCTCCACCACCTCTCTGGGCAGCCTGTGGTAGTGTCTCACCAACTTCATGGGGAAGAACTTCTTCCTCATGTCTCATCTAACCCTGCCCTGCTCTAGTTTCAAACCACTGTCCCTTGTCCCATCTTACTTTGTAGAAAGTAGGTGATTCTATGTGCCTTTAGCAGAAGCCTCCCAGGATTCCCGTGCTTCACAGAAAGGCTCATCAATACATGGATACAAACTGGAACACAGGAGGTTCCACAGAAATACAAGAAAATCTTTTTCACAGTGAGGTTGAGAGAAGAGTGGCACATGCTGCCCAGAGAGAGTTTGGGGTCTCCTTCTCTGGAGACATTCAAACCCTGTCTGGACACATCCCTATGTGAACTGATCTGGGTGTTCCTGCTCTGGCAGGGGGATTGGATTAGATGATCTCTTAAGGCCCCTTCCAATCCCTGATATTCTGTGATTCTGCCATTCTGCTGTGTGTCGGTCCTACTGGAACAAGCATTCACCTGCCACAAGGAGAGTCACTCTCACTCTCTGCAGATGTTTCATGTCTTGGTTGGTGTCTCACCACGAGGATGGTCTAGATAAACATTTTTCAGACAAAGGGTGCAAAACTAAGGTGCCCTTTTGATAGTGAGTCAAACTCTTTATCTCCAAGAGCAGGAGTGAGATAACTTGTGCCTTACCAGACTGTCCCAGCCTGCATCGCTGAGGAGACTGTCAGAGCCTTGTTTATGTCATTTGTAAAGACAGCAGCCACCAGCCCAAAGTCAGAATTGTTGGCTCTCTCTATGACTTCATCCATGGTTTTAAATCTCAGTATTTCTTGAACAGGCCCAAAAATCTGCAACAAAGGTTAATCATTAATTAATAAACCAGCTTGCACAAAGGAATTTTATTCCTGTTTTATTCTGCCTTTTTATTTTTCTTGTCTTTCCTTTTGTACTCTTTCCAAATTCCCACAGCAACATTTAATGGTGACAACAGCTGTCTGTAAAACTTCAGGGATTTCTGCAAGTGGTTCCCTTGGTAGAACTCATCTATTCTTCCCAAAATACTTTTTTTCCAATATAGTGGTAATTTTAACCGTAAAACTTTTGTCTCAGAAAGTAAACAAGAGAAAAGAAATCATGCTTAGGACTTTTTATAATGTTCTTGCCCATGGGTGTGAATACCTCCTCTTTGGCAATCCGCATGTCATCAGTTACATTGGAAAAGACCGTGGGTTCAATGAAGAAGCCTTTTCTTCCCATCCCTTTGCCACCACATTCCAGTTTTGCTCCCTCAGTGATGCCACTTTGAATCAGTTCCAAGATTTTGTTGTATTGTTTTTTATCAATCTGGAAGAGAGAAGAAGCCATTTGTTTTTTTAGGCAAGTCATGTCTCAGTGAGTAGATTCACAGACCTCCAGTGGTAGAACGAAGGGAAATTGGTACAAGCTGGACCCCATAGAAGGATCCAGAGAAATGTAATAAAACCTTTTTCCCAGTGAGGGTAACAGAACACTGGAACAGACTGCCCATATTGGTTGTGGAATCTCCTTCTCTGGAGACACTCAAAACCCATCTGGACAAGTAACTGTGTGACCTGGTCTAGGTGTTCTTGCTCTGGCAGGGAGATTGGACTAGATGATCTCTTGAGGTACATTCCAATTCCTGATATTCTGTGATTCGTTGACTCATTCACTGCTCTTCAAGCTGGAGATGTGAAAAATCTGCAAATAGCTGCTGACCATAACCTAGGTCTCAATCTTAAGGATTCTTGTGTATGTTGCTTAGGCCCCATTCTTGCTAAGCCATTTGGTTTGTGAGCACATTGTTATTTTTTGGCCCAGGTTTACTTCCTGAAAATGTTAGAAGTCTGGCTGATTTTTCTAAAGACCTTTTTCTATTTCTGCCCATCTTCTGCTTAGAATTTCTGTCTCTCTAGTGGTCTACAAGCAGTTATAGTTGAAAACAGTTCTAGAAATTGTCAACAGAGACTCCAGAAACCTTCTCACAGTTTACATTTGTGTCTTAGGGACTGAAGATTAGAATCTTGCTGTTGAGGCAACATTGACATTTAAGACACGACTTTTTACTCAACAAGAAATACCTCTGAGCTGCACAGATTGTCTCCTCCTTTAGAATTTTAAATCTTTAAAATGTACTACCAGATTTTCTCTGTACTAGCAGATTTTTAAAGCTTATATTCTGTGTGCAGAGCTCAAGCACTGTTCCTTTACCTGCGGACCTTGTTCTGTGGTTGGGTCAAAAGGACTCCCCACAACTCTCCTCTTTGCACGCTCTACACTTCTTCGAACAAATTCTTCATAGATTGATTCCTCCACATATATCCTTGAGCCTGCAGTGCAGCATTGACCTTGATTGAAGAAGACCCCTTGGTGAGCTTGTTCCACAGCATAGTCCACTGCAAAGCGAAGACAGCACATGAAGCTCAAACATCACAGACACATCTGCTGCTGCACCAGTGCTATGTGCACTATGTAGTGCCGTGTTCCCGAAACTTCAAAGCAGAAGTACAATTTAGTTAAGAAACAAAACAGTGACCAAATCAAAACATGGTATTGCTGTGTCAGGCTGTGTATCAAGATTATTAATTCCATTTTGTGTCATAATCCCCATGAAAATATGTTATTATTTAGATATCTGAAGTTGATTTTTTCTCCATTTTAGTCTACCTTCGACACTGCCATACTGGAGGGATATCAGGAACATTACAACTGCTTCAGAAATACTAGATTGCAAGGAAACACTTGGGACTTCTGGCATCATCTAGGTAAATAAGGGTCCATAGATAATGTATATCATATGCCATCTCATACTGAAGACCATAAAGTACTGCTTAAGAGCCCAGTGCAAAAGTTAAATAAAGATAATGCTTTTATGAGTCTGTAGGATTAGGGTATGCAAGAACAACTTCACCAGTACCATGTCATTTATGCCCCACATTGCAGAACCCTGTCTGACTGCTGTCAGTAAAGAAAGGGAAAAATTGCTTGTGATCCCAAGTTTACATTTGCTTTAATACTGCGGATGTGAGAATTACAGCCAGCCATATTTTTTAGAGAATCTGACTTTGATAATGGCAAGACCATTCTTTCCCCAAATTTTCCATTTTCCTGCAAGACAGGAACATCTTCTTGTTCTGTACCAGTGACCAGATAAGGTTTTAAAAATCTAGCTTTCTATAGAAGGGTCAGTCATTGATTTCTATTTTGACTTCCTTGGAGGTAGAATAAACACAGCCACTGTTCAAGCAGCAGAAAGAACCCAGTCACAGTTAGACATTCAGAGCTCTCACTGGGTATAATTCCTGACTGGAAAAGAATTTATCCTCAAACAGTGATACCTCACAGGACTGTAATATCTTCTATAAGTTGTAGCACTTCAGAGAATTGCTTAAAGTGTAGTCTTTTATGGAACCAACAAAGCAGCAGTGCTTTACTTCCAGCACATCACAGACAATGCCATGTAACACAGATGTCTTATTCTGCCCTGAGTGTCTTCTTGAATAATAAATTTACAGGGTGTTCCCTGGATGACATTCAAATTCTCCCAGGCAGCACCATGGAGACTGAAAACACTAGTGGACAGAACTGATTAACAGTTTTTCACCAGGAGGGGCTTTAGCTATTTGTCACTGGTGGTTTTTTGTACACTAAACTTTCAACACTTTTGTTGTGCTTTCTGCTAACTTCTGACACACAGTGTTCCTCAAAAAGAACAAACGGCTCTTCTGGAAGGGTGAGCAAATTGGAGTCTGAGTCTCAAGTCAAGTGCTGGTGGCTGTAATTATGGGAAGACCAGGGAGCTTTACTATGATTTACTGTGGAATTTACAGTCTTGAAAAAGACTGTACTCTCCTCGGTGCCCTGTTATCCTCCTGTGGCCCACAGCTCTTCTTCAGATCCTCAAACTTCTTTGGCAGATACAAGTCAAAGATAGAACTATGTGGGCATCCAGGAGTAAGTCTCCTTTTCTGCTGGAAAGCCAGGACATGGACCTGCCCCCCAGCATATTTCACTCTCCTAGAAGTGTTCAGGTGATCCACTCTGAGTTAGTAGGTTTTGAAATGTGATTTTTGGTGGGAAATAGAGGTGAATAACTGGGCTAGAAGGCTGCAACATCTGCATCTAGTCCAGCTGACAGGAGCCAGTTTAGCTTACCAGGATGGCTCTGACTGTTATTGGTAAAACACTGTTATGTAGAAAAGCTGCTAAAAGTTCTCAAGCTTTCCCTAATCTTTCAGACATTCCTGTTTTGAAAATGGACATAGGATTGTAATTCTTGTAATACATGTGATTCAGAAACATTCTTCTATTCACTTTCCTCTTTTAGATAAAAAGACCAAATCCTTACATGTCTGTTCACTCGGGTTGCAGGGTTCTTAGAAAATACCCTGGGTACAGCCCTCCTGCATGGAGGCTGAAACCATGGCTCAGAGCAAGGTCTAAACTGTCCCATTCATCTTAACAGGGTGCTAACTTCCAAACCTCCTGCGGACTATTCAGATATCAACATTGGAAACTATTCTGTTGCTAATTATTTCAGCAGAAACTTCCAGTTTGTGCTTTTATCCTCTCCTAAATGGCTGTCCTGTACCTCCTCAGGTGCCAAAAATCTCAGCTGCACATCATCCAGCCGCCAAAATCTCCAGCTCCCTGGTGACCATGACAATGAGGATATTTCAATGGACAATTCTTCAATTGTGAAAACTAAAAAAATGGAATAATATCCATTATTCTATTAAGAAAGTACTACTGCAACTGAAAAAACAATGAATTTTCAGATTTAAAGCACCTTGCTGCAGAGTTCAGTACAAGTGTGTAGGGCACTATGACTGTGAATAACACGATGTGGTGTTGTTCTATGTGCTTGGTAACAACTTTTTTCTTTCCTTGCTGTCTGTGGGTTCAAATATTGTATTCTTATAAAAAAATTCAGACCTTAGGCTGCTTCTGTAAAATTTAAAATAGCAATTTGATACAGTTACATTGTTCCATTTCAGTTTGTATGAAACCTGCCTCAGTTTTGGGATTTTTTTTTTTTTTTTAAATTTAAAAGGACAGCACACAAACATGTTCTTCAGAAAAATATAGAAATGTTGACTTACAATCAGCATCTGCAAAAATTATATTTGGGCTTTTCCCACCCAGCTCCAGTGTAACTCTCTTCAAATTACTTCTTCCAGCTGCTTCTTGGATCAGTTTCCCAACCTGAAAGGAAATGGAGACAAATTTTACAGGCAGTGCAGTCATACAGCTCACTTTAACAGCCAATGCTGGCTATCACTGGAACAGGGCAGGTTCTTCAATCCAAACAGATTCTCATCAGCATTGCACAGCTCTCCCTTTTTCTTCTCTAGAAGTTGAGGCTGATAAGACACAAAGTGCTTGTGCCCTTCACTTTTAGTCCTATCTCTGCTGAAACAGTTCAGGGCTTTCTCTCAGGGTGCTTTAGGAGGCTGAACTGAAAATTTCAAACTAGAATTACTTCTGTCCACACTAATGGCACCTTCACAAGATTTTACATACAATTAATCACAGAATGTCAGGGATTGGAAGGGACTTCAAGAAATCATCTAGTCCCATCCCTCTTCTGAAGCAGGAACACCCAGATCAGGTACCCCAGAAAGGTGTCCATGTGGGGTTTGAATGTCTCCAGAGAAGGAGACCCCACACCCTCTCTGGGCAGCCTGTGCCACTCTTCTCTCACCCTTACCCTGACAATGTTTCTTCTCTTATCTCTGTGGAACCTCCTGTGTTCTAGTTTGCACCCACTGCCCCTTGTCCTGGATGTCACTGAGAAGAGTGTGACTCCACCCTCCTGACACTCACCCTTTACATGTTTATGAACATGAATGAAGTCAACCCTCAGTCTCCTCTTCTCCAAGTTAAATAGACCCAGTTCCCTCAGCCTTTCCTCAGAAGGGAGATGCTCCAATCCCCTAATCTTTGTGGATTCTCTCCAGCAGTTCCCTGTCCTTCTTCAACTGAGGGCCCCAAAAGTGGACACAATAATATTCCAGATGTGGTCACACCAGAGCAGAGTAGAGGGGGAGGAGAACCTCTCTTAACCTACTGACTACACCCCAGGATGCCATTGGCCTTCTTGGCCTAAAGAGCACATTGCTGGTTCATGGTCACCCTGCTGTCCACCAGGACTCCCCAGTCCCTTTCCCCTACACTGCTCTCTCACAGCTCAGTTCCCAACTTATACTGATACATGGGGTTGTTCTTGCCCAGATGACTTGCCCTTGTTAGATTTCATTGAATCTCTCCCCTCTCAACTCTCCAGCCTGTCCAGGTCTCACTGGAGGCAGCTTCTGGGGTGTCGGCCACTGTTCCCAGTTTGCGTCACCATCAAACTTGCTGACACTGCACTCTGGTCCCTCATCTAAGTCATTGATGAATATATTGAATAGTGCTGGTCCCCGTACTGATCCTTGAGGGACTCCACTAGACACAGGCCTCCAGCTGGACGCTGTCTGGTTGACCACAACACTCTGTCTTCTTCCCTTCAGCCAGTTCACAGCCTACCTCACTGCCCCATCATCCAGACCACATTTGCTTAGTTTAGCTGTGAGGATCCTGTGGGAGTCTGTGTCAAATGCTTTACTGAAATCAGGACAGACCACATCCACTGCTTTACCATCATCTATTCACTTGGTTATGTCATCATAAAAGGGACTTAGTTATATATATTTTTAGTAGAAAAAATACCTGAGTATATATTAACCCTATAACTATTCATTAGTAATAATCATTATCATACTTTTTGAACAGTCCAGTTGTTAGTTACCCCAGATGATAGCTGCTTTTGGAATTTAATTCTCTCTTAATACATACAATTACTAGAGTAGCCCACCTGCTGATAGGAGGGCATTTGTTTTCCTCAAAATAGTTTTCAGGGCCCAAAGATTTATGTAATTTGTCCATGAAATCACAATCCTGAATGTATGAAATTCTGATGAAATCAGAAGAAGACCAAGGAGGGCACCATCCCAGACCTGACCCTCAGCTGCACCACAGGAAATCTTCATCTGGGTTGAGGAGATCAAAAGTACCTCCGAAATGTCTTTGTAGATGGTGAGTTCAGCTGGAGCAGAATACAGCCCTGTGGCTGCAGCAGTTGCTAATTCAGGGTCTCCCCAAAGAACATGAGAGTAGATAAAATGCAGTACCAACCAGACAGCTGTGTATTTGGTGTTTTCCTACATACAGTTGGAGAGGTAGCAGTGCTCCCTGGAAATGTCCCATTCTCTTGATCAATGAATCCAAATTAATCAGATTTCATATTAATGCAGTGCTACTATGCTCACTTTGCAGCTATAGGAAGTAATCACAGGGACATCAGAGGGAAAGATTCTTCCTCTGTCTTCCCCTGCTTCAAAAAGCTTATATTTCTTTCCCCCTTCACTCATGATTTACAGAAAAGGACTGCTCCCTTCTTTCTCTTTTGTATATTGACAGGCTGAAGGAGTTGGAGTGGTTGAGCTTGGAGAAGAGAAGGCTCAGGAGGAATCTCACAGTGACTTCTCAATACCTGAAGGGGACTACAGAAAGGCTGGGGTAGGACTTTTTAATAGGGTCCAGGATGGCAGGACTAGGAGAAATGGATGCAGATTGGAAGAGGGGAGATTTAGGCTGGAGATGAGAAAGAAGTTCTTCCCTGTGAAGGTAGTGAGACACTGGAAGAGGTTGCCCAGAGAGGTTGTGGATGTTCCCTCCCTGGAGGTGTTTAAGGTCAGGCTGGATGAGGCACTGAGGAACCTGGTCTAGTGGGAGGTGCCCCTGCTCATGGCAGGGGCCTTGGAACTAGATGATCTTCAAGGTCCCTTCCAACCCAAACAATTTTATGACTCTATGATTCTATTTAGGACCCCATGCAGTAAAACACAGGATTAAAAGCATTTGTTTTCTATTTAGAACTTTGGTAAGTGCTTTCTTTTAAATGGAACATGTTTTAAGTTTGCATAGAAAGTCAGAAAACTAGTTGGGAAGCGAAAGGGAGTGAGTGCAGAGCTGGATTGCTTACTCTGCATAGTACTCTGCTCTCTGTTTTCTGTTTCTAAGGTCAAGTGAGTGAGGTTCCCTGCAGTAAGAGGTTAATGGATGAGAAGCTGACGGCTTTTTTCTCCTTCTCCTTCTCTCTCTCAGTCCCTGAGTACTGAAGGCATCTTGCTGGAGAAAGTTAAGTCAGCACTAGAGTAATTAGAAAACAAATGAACAGAAACCAGGACTCCACAGGAAAAAAAAACAACAAAGGAAAACCCCTATGCAGGATAATGAAGGTATTGTCAAGGACTTTGTGCATGTTTGTGATTCACTGTTTATCTGGTGATACTACGGTTAAGTGTAAATGAGATTATTTCTTTAAAAAAATAAATCAGAAAATTAAAATTAGCTTCTTTTTTTATTCCTGTACTGATGGAAAATAGTCACAGAATCACAGAATATCAGAGATTGGAATGGACCTCATCTATTCCAGTGTTCCTGCCAGAACAGGTATACCTAGATCAGGTTACACAGAAACGCATCCTTGTGCATTTTGAATGTCTCCAGAAAAGGAGACTCCATAACCTCTCAGGGCAAGGTAATGTTAAATTATAATGAAATTCCTTGCATAGCTTCTTAATTGGAGCTATTTTATGGCTGTATTTGACTGACAGCTAGAAGTGAACATGAAAAAGAAAAACATTTCTGCCCTCCAACCCCACCACATCCATACAGAATCTCATCTGGAAATTCCAGTCTCTCAAACTGTGGTGAAAAAATTCACTGGAAAGAGTGAGAGTGCTGTGTTTATAGCCAGTGCCAGCCAATGCCATTCACACCCTCACTCCTCCAACCTCCCTCTCTCAGAGAGCAGGCCAAAGAAGCAAGAGCAATCTGTCAGTCTTCCATTCTACTCTTTTATGGTTTCTGTGCCAACAAGTGATTGGCAAATATGCAAGTCTATATTTTATGTATGTGAGAAATAATAAAGTCCAAAGGGCTTGAGACAATGTTGTGAATTTGGAAAGGCAGGGTCTAGAGCATTGTTACAGAGAGGTTGTTGTCAAGTTTATACTTGAAAACTTAACAGCTTCACCACGTCCTTCCTGTTAGAAAGCCATATAGACACCAGGATGGTGGGGCTCACACTTATCATTGCTTTTGTTCCCTCTGCTCCTGTTGTGCCCTCAGTACTTACAGGTTGAGAAAAGTCTTGGGGAAGGCATCAGCACTGTGATTCTTTTGTGACAAAGGCAGCCTTTTGTGACTGACCCTCTCTTTGTATCAAAAGACAGCATGAAAGGGATAAGGGATAGTGTTCCAGTCTGTATGGGCTTTCAGTACATGCTTCCTGTGGAGCTAAGAGCTCTGTCTGTGAGCTCCCAACAGGCGGTACAGCCTTGTGAGGGAACACTGGAAGAGAGGACTCCCCCACAGATAATGGAGCTGTGTGATTATCCAGCAGGAATGTTGGCAGAGAAAGCCCTGACTCCCCATCCTTGTTTTGAATAGCCTTCAAGATTGATATCAGGAGTATCCCTGGATAGCTTGTGAAGCACTGTAACCTTGTAAGCTGCATGGAGGGTGAGGCAGATGTAATTTGGCCCATCTCAAAGAAAACAATTCATTATTCAGAATAACAACAAAAAAAGATTAAAGAAGTGTTTTGTGGTACCTCTGTGCAAAAAGGACTGTTTCTGGACTGTGAACTGTATGACATTAGACATTGAGACCATATCAGAATATAAAATTATTTGATTACTGCTTATTTATGCTGTTGGTGTTTGGAAGTTCAATGTCCCTTCCAAGAGAGGCTCAGATAGTCACTTTTTAAATACTTAGTGCAGAAATTAGAAGTCTGTTGCCTTTCACGTTCTCTTAATTTTCTGTTTTCTGCCAGAAATCCATGTTTCTAAATGTTACTTTTAAAGCACGGGAAGTCTTATGCGGAAATAGCAAACTTCCAAGGTGTGTGATACTTGCCCTGCAGGGTGCCTGGCTTCATTGCTCTGAGCCTCCCTCTGCTCTGGGGAACAGCTGAATGCCAGGGACAGCTCAGGGTGAATGGCAGGTAATTTTCTTGCACACTGCCACAAACAGGACTGTGAAGGTCAAAATGCACAGGAAGGGACCTGGATGAAGACTCCATGAACAGTTCAAAACTGATAGAGGAGACACCTTCAGGAACCTGGGAATTTTAAGTAACCGGACCACACACTGTTGCTATTTTACCTTTCTTATGGTACTGAGAGAATATTCTGTATGTTCTGGGGAGATGGTGTGATTGGCCAGGAAGATTCTGTGTTTCTTTTTTCTACATTTTCTGTACCTACAACTCCTTGGCTGCTGTGGGACAGAAGGTCAGTGTTTAGCTAAAAACCTTCAAATCTACACTGCTGCTCACTTTGTAATTTGATTTTTCTAAATTCCAGATTGTATGCAAAATCTTCCTGAGAAACATTTTAGGACTGTGTGGCATGTTTATAGCGTGTCTCTAGTGAGGACAAGTGAATTTCGAAATAATGAGCTGAACTGCAGCTTGATTTGCCTGCATAGTGTCCTGTGTTTGGATGCAGTCCTGGTAAGAGCAGAGTGCAGGACAAGTAAAAAGGCAAACCCAAAAGAGTTCCTGGAGAGAATCCCAAAATAGAAGTGACTTATTTGTTCCTTAGGTTAAATCTTGGCCCAGTGGAAGTCCATGTCTGAACTCCTGTTATTTTTGGACAGGGCTGATACACCATTCTGTCTGGTCTAGTTTTATGTATGGGCAAATATGTATGGGCATATGTATGTATGGGCAAAGTGTCACAACAGTTGTCCAAGAATAGCTTCCTAAACAGTACCAAAAACACCATGGATGGAAAAGTGAAAGAGCTACCTTTCATTTAGAAGGCACAAGCTATCCAAGATACTATTTAGAGAAGAATGAATGATAATATAGCCTCATGACATCTTCCTTATATTGAACAGGGCACGTGTGTGGTGCTGTGATCTAACAGACTTCTCAGAACAGGTCACATCACCTTCAGGATTCTTGTTGCTGAAGCAGAAAATGCTGGGATGCAATTCCTCCTGCTGCTCAAACTTAGGAAGAGATTGTGAGAT
The DNA here is from genome assembly GCA_013400935.1 of Turnix velox. NCBI lineage: Eukaryota > Metazoa > Chordata > Aves > Charadriiformes > Turnicidae > Turnix > Turnix velox. The sequence continues at coordinate 36,985 of VZTY01007406.1, forward strand.
CTAGGAAAGCCAACACAACTTATTGCTCATGCAGTAGGTAGACATTCTTTCTACATCATGCATTATGACATTAATCTCACTTTGTAAATGAAAGGAGACTCCTTAGAAATTGTAAATTAAATTAAATTAAATCTTGTAAATTAGATTAAATTAAATCTTGTAAATTAGAATCAGTGGTACTACAGCTGTTAGCTGCAAACACTTGTTTGGCATGAATCAATCTCGACTCTTCTGTAGTTTGCTTTGATGCTCTGTCATGTATCTCGTTGAGATCATGGTTTGTTAATCTAAAGGAATAAAGAAAACATTCTGCCAAGCAAAATTCAGACTCTTTTGCTGGGGTTTATTGTGGTTGTTTATAGACCTTTTGTTTACACAGGCATTCAAACCAATTTGTTGCATATTTATTTGGGTTACTCTACAGAACTCCATGAATACAGACCTGAATCCTGTCTTGAATCTGTCTGTATTTTAATGGGACCTAGTTTGAACAAAGTGGAAAGCAGACACTTAGGATACATTTCTTGTTGGCCAGGACTTGAAATGTTTTGTGCGCTATCTATAATTCTCATCTTGAGAGCATTTAACAGCTGAAGAGTTGTGGGCCACTCTGATTTGTTTTTGAACAGAAATTATGAGAACTCATTAAAATTTTACAAGTAAAATACAGTTTTTTCACACAGCCAGTGCTTTAAATGCACATTTTCTATATTAAATGCATAACTTCTTGCTCTTCATTATTATATCAAACACAGAACACACTGCACTCAGCTATTCCATGTGAACCAGAAACTTAGGGAGTCCTGTTGAAATGGAGCACAGAGAAACAAACATGGCCAGACAGCTCTCAGGAGTCAAAGGGGCTGCATTTGCAAAGTCTGTCGAATTCACAGATTTGAGTGGGAATAAGAGCAAATCAAGAGTAAAGCAGCTTCTGGTGGCTGCTATTTTTTTGCTGTTCGAAGGCCTCTCAGCTTTGCTACTTAGCAAAACTTCTTTCAGGAAATAAGAACGTAACATGAAGAACCTCTTTGTATTTCTGATATGTGTAAATATTTTCCTCTCCACAGCATTTGTCTTGGAAATAAGTAAGGTCCACTGTTCATTTAAGTGGGGCAGAGAAGAAACAACCTTGCCTATACTTCTAAGCTCTGTGGCTAACAACATGGGTAAGCCAGATTTCTGACTATGGATCTGTTCTTAAGCTCTGAAAATATAAATAACTGAAAGATCCAGAAGGATTTTTGCCTTTCAGCAAAAAGCACAAGTGTTGACATGGTCAGATTGGCTGGAAGAAAATTTGGTTTTGGCAGTTAAAGTGTCACTTGATTGTGGGAAATGAGGAAAAAACCTGTCAGTGAGGCCTGAAAAGAGACTGCAGTAATTAATGAGGACCATGGATTAGCCCTGGATCACTAAAAAAGACACAGTAAAAAAGAAACATTTAAAAAAAAAGCCCATACAGAAATGAGGTGCAGAAGAGCATGAAAGAAATTCTTTCCTGTGAGGGTGGTGAGACACAGGAACAGATTGCCCAGAGAAGTTGTGGATGCCCCCTCTGTCCCTGGAGGTGTTTAAGACCAGGCTGGATGAGGCATTGAGCAACCTGGTCTGCTGGCAGGTGTCCCTGCCTATGGCAGGGGGGTTGGAACTAGGTGATCTTTAAGGTCCCTTCCAACCCAAACCATTTGAAGTTTCTATGAACAGAAGTAAGCAAAGAAGCCAAGAAAACTGCTGGACTCCAAGAAGGCACAATATTTTTAGGCTTGCTGTAGTACTTTCTTTCTTGTAGTGTAACAGCTGTAAAAGTGATATATATATGTGCTGGGTGTCCACAGAACCCTTGCTAGAGGGAAGAGATTACAGTCATGCAGAGGGAGAGCAGGAGAGGAGGTAATCCATGGCAGGGTATTTCAAAAGGTTGCCAGCTTGCTCTTAGTGTGTGGGAGGAGTCAAAAGGAAGGAGAGAGAGAAGTGGTATCAAACAGCGATGGTTCTGAAGAAAAAGTCTTTTTCACATATTATTTGGGGAGGACTGTGTGAAAAGTAAATATTGGTACTTAAAGCAATTTTAAAAGTGCTAGAGAATCTAAGAAATATCAAAGAGTGCAAACTGGATCATCATAAGTGATGAATTGTTGAAGCTGTTAAATTAGCAGAAACTGTGAGGGTGCAGCAAAGAAAGGACCACTCTGCACTTGCTCTCTCTATAAGCATCTGCTCCTGGTCATGTTGCAAGACAAGGTGCCAGGCTGGATGGATCTTTGGTATGGTGGTGGCAGGTTTTACTGAGTTAAGGTCATGAACTTGGCCTTTGGGATTAAATTCAGATGGACTGGATTCTACAAATTTTGGAAAACATTAGCATAATTTTTTTTTGTAGGAAGAATGATCTATTTTCTGCCTTCAAAAGAGCTTTGTAGGAAATATAAAATAGAAGTGGGTTTGGAACTAGATGATCTTTAAGGTCCCTTCCAACCCAAACTATTCTATGATTCTATAAGCACATGCTTGAAAGGTAAATAATTAATATTTTATTCCAAAAGAACATAATGCTTAAAACTTGAGTAGAAACTGTGATTTAGACATCTAAATTCAAAGGTCTCTGCTTTTGTACTGATAGATTTTACCAGTAACTTGCTCAAGTTGAAAGTATTGACTTCCTTAACTGTATGAAAGGGGGGGATGGAAGTTCGTATTCAGGCAGTTACATCTCTGATGGCTATCCGACATCCACATCAGTGGAGCCTACATCTGACAAACCTCAGACAAGACCAGAGAGACAAGATATTTCCATTATTAGTATTATTTCATTAGAAACTGAAATCTGTTTTGCAGAAGTGAAAGGCTCTGTAGTACACCTCATATCACAGGCTTGTGTTTAAAATATCACAATGTTGACTCGCTGTTACAAAAATTCAATGTTACAGGAAATCAGGAACAATATGGAATAGTTTACACTAACTCTGTATTAAAACCTTCCATCTGTTCTTGCTTTAGGTTCTTAGAGAATTGCTTTTTCATCTCCGTAATGCTTTTCACTTCCTATTAGTAAGGCTTTTAAAGGTAGGCCCTGGGTTAGTATAAAACCCACAGCTTTTGAGTTTAAACGCCTATTAGAACTAAAGCTGTCTGGAACTACAATAAAAATTTATTTTGGCTACAAAAGACAAATTTGAAACCTAACCCATCTGTATTTTCCTTCCTCCAAACAGTGCAACATCCTGTATAATAGAATATTTATATTAAGCAGAGACCACATATCTTTATGAAAACAATTGTTTCAACTTAATTTATGGGGGGTAATCAGCTCATATTAAGCTTTTTGGTATTCCAGGATGCTGAAATAAATTGGTTATGAGAGATGTAATGACTTAATTCTGCAGAATAATCTGATGTTGCCATTGACTTAGAATGTAACCTGTGGATACTATAATCTAAAATTGCCATTAAAAAAATCATGTGCAGGCATAGAGTAATTGAAAAAACCCTCGTTGTGTGCAAATCAGGCATATGAGGACAGGCTGAAGGAGTTGGGGGTGTTCAGCCTGGAGAAGAGAAGGCTCAGGGGGAACCTCAGAGTAGCTTCTCAATACCTGAAGGGGGCTACACAGAAAGGCTGGGGTAGGACTTTTTAATAGGGTTCAGGATGGCAGGACTAGGAGTAATGGATGCAAATAGGAAGAGGGGAGATTTAGACTGGAGATGAGAAAGAAGTTCTTCCCTGTGAGGGTAGTGAGACACTGGAAGAAGTTGCCCAGAGAGGTTGTGGATGTTCCCTCCCTGGAGGTGTTTAAGGTCAGGCTGGATGAGGCACTGAGGAACCTGGTCTAGTGGGAGGTGTCCCTGCTCATGGCAGGGGCCTTGGAACTAGATGATCTTTAAGGTCCCTTCCAACCCAAACCATTCTATGATTCTACATGACTGCAGCTAAATTTTACTAAATTTAGGATCATGTACAGCAATTTGCAAATTTCCTACCAGCTAATTCCATGAGTGTAATTTATCTGAAATAATTGAGCCGGACTCTGCTATCTCTAAGCCCACCAGGGAAGTGGTCACACTTCTTCAGTAGTGCTGCTTGGTCAGTGGATTTATCACCTCAAATCAAACCCAAATGGACTGACTGTGGAGAGCAGGATCCCTGGGATACACAAAGCCTCCCACTGCCACGAGTGGGAGTCAAAGATATCAAAGAGAGACTGGTTCCATGTCATTTAGCTCTCTCCATACAACAGATTGTCAGATTTTGAATTGAAATGGGCTGGGTTTAGCACTCTCTAAATATAACCTGCCCTGCAACTCCCACAGAGATTCCTTTCTGTTTGCTTTCAGACAATGAGATAAGCCCCTTCTCCTGTGACTTCAGCCTGGAGTACCTCTATCATCTGCACTCCAACCCTGATAAAAGCCAGCTTTGCACATATCTGAGAGCACCACACAATTTGAGTTTTGAGGGATTCATTGCTCTTGCTGTAGATTACAGACTTCATCTTCAGCCCCAACCTCCCCTGTAACATCTGCACCATAGAATCATGGCAAGACATTTTGGCATCAGGGAGACAACTAACTCCGTTCATCTTCTCTCCAGCTTCTTACCATCATTTTGGGAACAGCTACTTTGGGCAATCTGCTTTTGTCTATGCACTCCTTCCTTTTTAGACCTCCTCCTCATCCTCAATGTACTTGAATCTGGCACCAAAGCTAAATACCTTTGCCCCAATTTGCCCCCCTTCTCGCCCCTTTCCCCTGAGTTTGCCCAGATACACAGATTGTTGATGCTAAGGCAGCATTTCTGTGTGTAAGATACACATGGGGTGTTCTGCCTACTTGCATGTGATTCACATCCTCAGAAGCCCACAGGAAATCCCAGCAATATTTTTACAGGCTGAGGTGCAGAGCATAGCAAGGGCTGGAGGAAGGGAGCCATTGCTGTTTTCTGAGTGCTGAGTTCAGCTTGGGAAGGACAGACCACTGCTATTTTGATGCAGCTCTTTTACTTGGTGACAGTGGGAAATTCAGCAGAAGGATCTATTTATCAGGAACTATCTTCCTGAGTATTACTCACATTTTACAGTGAAATATCCATGAATCCTCTTACCTCAGTAGATCCCGTAAAAGCAATTTTATCAATCCCAACATGAGATGCTATGGCTGCACCAACAATTGGACCAAATCCTGGCAAAATATTGATAACTCCTGGTGGAAAGCCAGCCTGTCAAAATAGGAATGAATGAAGTGAGGGTGGTGAGACACTGGAAGAGGTTTCCCAGAGAGGCTGTGGATGCCCCTCCCTGGAGGTGTTTAAGGCCAGGCTGGATGAGGCACTGAGCAACCTGGCCCATGGAAAGGGGGGTTGGAACTTTAAGGTCCCTTCCAACCCAAACCACTCTATTCTATGATACTATAATTTAGGAAAACTGACTGAGCACATTAAAAAGGGCTTATGCTGGAAGTTTCCTCCCCACAGGGCAACTCGGAGACATTATTGCTGTCAATGACTCTTACCTCCTTGATGAGGGCTCCCATATAGAGCGCGCTGAGTGGTGTTTGTTCTGCAGGTTTAATAACTACTGTATTGCCACAGCACAGAGCTGGTGCAATCTTCCAGGCAAACATCAGCAGGGGGAAGTTCCACTGGAAGGAAAAATAGAAGTTGATAGATGGAAAAATATTGCAGTGGTGTTTTGTTTGCAAGATGGCAAGCTGCTACCTAACTTATTTCTCAGGCTGATCCTCAACATAAATCTTTCCCAGCACAAAGCAAGGATTTGTTTTTTTAATTATTGCTATTAAGAAAGAAATAACAGTGACCTTTTATTTCTTTCTCTCCTTTTCAAAGGATTAGAGCCCCCACCCACAGTCTTCATAAAAGAATTTGGTAATTTTTTTAGTCATAATTTTTTAATTTCATTTACTGATAAGCAGTTGGCATTTTTAATTCCTCCATGACAAATAATTCTTGTTTCTGATACATTTGGAAAGAACTGTTTGTTCATGCCAAAGATTTTATGGGTGCAAATTTTCTGTCCCTGAACATATCTTAAGATATTAAATTTATACTTAAAACGGTACTGTTTCAATTGACAGGATTAAAATAAAAACCCCATAAATGTCAATGCTTGGTCAAAGTGTTTCATATTTTTGGAAACTTCTTACTGAGCAATTTATATGGAAGACACTAAAAGAAAAGCCAAGTTGAGAAACACTCTTTGATGATACAAAATTTTATATCATCATTAATTTCAAGTGCATTGAACTGCAGTAGTAGATGTAGTGAATTGTATTAGTTTGATGTACAAATCGGTTGTGGACAAAGATTAGAGTAACAAACCTTTCCATATCAGGGCCTGATTAGAACAGGGAAAGGGTGTAGATCTGCTTTCAGTGGAAATGTCAGAGTAACTAAATAACTGTGTTAGCACAATCACTCTTATAAATGTGTAGAATGATCTCTTTTGGAAAGAAAATAGAAAATATTAGTCACAAAGAATCAGCCACTGGCCAGAACATATCACTGCCTGATGCATATCAGCAGTCAGTCTCACAGACATCTCCCTAGCCCGTGGTAAGCTTGAAAAAATACACAACTGTCTTTCCTTCACCAAGTGCCCAATTTTTTTACTCCCTCAGTTGTTTATAAACTCTGGAGACAAAGTGATGTTTTAATTCCATCTCCAGTATATAAACCTGGGAGGGGAGCTATAAGGCTGGCAGCGTGCTGACACTCTAATGGCAAGGAGAGCTCTGCTGAGTTTTATAGGGCAGTATATAGCCCTGTTTATGATGCACAGCTGCCAAAGGGCATGTGTTGTGATGGAAGCAAGGATGTGAAAGAGGATGAGGAGTTTAGTGTTGGGCTTGCTGTTTAATTTTATTTTTGTGCTAACATATTTGCAAGTGTAATGTCTGAGTGGGGCTATATTCTCTGACTGGTAGCTGTGGAGGAAATATGGAACAGATTAGCAGGGTGTTAGAATAGATGTATGTGACAGCCAGGCTGGAGTTTTGGAGGACAAACCTGAGGGAAGAGTGAACAACTATGGTAGATTGCTGGGTACACAGAACAGAGAGTTTTACAAATCTAAACTAAATAAATAAATCATGCCTTTGCCTAGATCTGAAGAAGCCTGTGGTCACGTTTCTTGAACAGGTCTGTCAGTGAAGCTCAATGAGACAAGTCTAAGAGATGCACAGCAATTTTGGGTTAGGTGTCAGGGCTGTCATTTCCCAAGTTCTTATCCATGCATTTGGCTAAATCATGGGGACCGAGCTGGGAAATCATCCATTTGTAATGACCACTCATGAGTAAAGCAAAAGGTGTTTGTGTAGGTGTTTGCAGGATGGGTATAGCTACAGACTCAGAGCTGTTTGCTCAGTTTCTATAGTGTGCCAAACACAACAGCCACCCTACAACAATGACATGAAATAACAGCAAATATAAATGGGAAAACAGGGCTTAGCATTGTTCAAGTACCCTTTTCTGGCTGCTCTTCTTGTAATGGAATTACTACATGTTGCTGTTCAGTGGTTTCGTGGTTAACAAGGATAAAAAAAAAAATCAACCAAAATTTCAAAGAATGTCCCGATTGTGCTGTGTCAAGCAAAAAAACTTCCATACAATGTTTTAATAGCTATATGTGAACCTCCCACTGCAACTTCTGCCAAAGCCTGTTTACTGGCTCTTCTGAAAAAGTTATCCTTGCAGTGCAATTTCCTTGCAGTGTCCATCAAGAGTATGTTAAGGATCTGTATCAGGGTGTAGGGGGAGTATTAGATTTGATGAAATGCTGTATTTCTCTCTCATACTAAATAAAACAACCATTTTAGATTTTTTATTAGCTACACAATGTTAATTGTAACGATATGTCTCCTGGAGTTTCCTTTTCTCCTCCAGCCTTGTAAAAGAAGTAGCAGGAAAGAATGGAATTAAAATGCATCCCATTCTCCCAAGAACTGAGGAGCCTGTTAAATCACAGTAAAAACTAACTAAATAAAAAGACTACCACAGCAAAGCATCAATTTTCCATAAGTTGTGTGAACATCCATAACCACTGACAGTGCATTAACACAGTGTTTTGCTTTGCTTATTTTAATCATGAGAATTCTATGACTGGAGAACTTAACTCCTAATAACAGAGCCTAAACCCTATTAGCATGTTCAAATAAGCATTTGCGGGGGGGCTGTTAAAGATATGTCAACAATATGAGCTCAGCTTTTCTCGTAATGGAAAACACACATAGCTGAGGACCGTGTTTTATGTGTCTTTAAAGAGAGCTGGTTCAAATGAAAATAAATACAAAGTGCTGGTATAGATACTCACAGGGATGATCTGTCCACACACTCCAATGGGTTCATGTCTTGTAAACGTAAAATAATCTCCATCTGAAACAGATGAGCATGGTTACTCTCAAGTGCAGTTTGACTTGGCAGAACAAAAAAAAAAATAGAGGACAGGAAAAGCTCCGAGGATCATCCTTTGGTAGCAGTAAAGGAAATAAAGAAGCAATGGAAATGTTTTTTCACATGCCAGCTTGGGAAACCTAGGTCCAGGAGCTATCTAATTGTTCTTTCAGTAGTACAAAGGAAGCAGGAATCCACCAGAAAACAACCTGCTTTGTTCCTTGGGAAAGAGGACAAACTGTACCACAGAAAAGAGAGAGTAACATGGAAGCCACTTATTGGCCTCAGCTAATTTCAGGGTGAGAGAAGAAAATGAAGACTCACAAAGGCCATTTCCGGAAAGGCATGGCCCAACACAGCAGATGTAGCATGAGAGAGTAACGTCTCTCACATTTTCTACTGAAGACATCTGGAATAGTGTGTCCAGTTCTGGAGCCCTCAGTTGAAGAAGGACAGGGAACTGCTTGAGAGAGTCCAGCGCAGAGACACAGAGATGATGAAGGGATTGAAGCATCTCCCTTACAAAGAACAGCTGAGGGAGGTGGATCTCTTCAGCTTGGAGAGGAGGAGACAGAGGGGTGACCTCTTCGATGTCTTTAAATATGGAAAGGGTGAGTGTCAGGAGGATGAAGCCAGGCTCTTAGTGACCTCCAGTGATAGGACTTGGGGCAATGGTGCAATCTGGAACACAGGAGGTTCCACAGAAATTAAAGAAAAAACTTTGTCAGGGTGTGAGGGTAAGAGAAGAGTGGCACAGGCTGCCCAGAGAGGGTGTGTGGTCTTCTTCTCTGGAGACATTCAAACCCCACCTGGATGTCTTCCTGTGTGATTTCATCTAGGTGTTCCTGCTCCAGGAGGGGATGGGACTAGATGATCTCTTGAGGTCCTTTCTAATCCCTGACATTCTGTGATTCTGTGATTTGCCACAATGTGTAGACGTGGATTGAAGAGGAAGCCTGTGGCAGATGTGTGACTGAGTACAACTTACTGCAGAGGACAGCACTGAGAGGACACAAGGGTAGTCATGCAGCCATGCTCTGGTAGCTGACTTGCAGACCAAGCCCTGTATCAGCAGCAGCCTCAAGCTAAATAGACACCAAGTTTCAGTTGTCAGGGAAAAGTTGGATGCAACTTGAAAACAGGACACCAGAAAATAAGCAAAATTTTTACAAACCGTTTTGGTTTGTGAGTGGTTTGACTTGAATAAATAAATGAAGGGACTGAGGGAAACTTGGAAATGATGGGCTTTTCTCATTGGACTTTTGACAGTGGAGTCAGCTGTGCTGAGGAATGAGAACAGTGACTAAGAAGGATGCTGACAACAAAGCTGCAGGAAAAGGAGACTGCATGTTCACAGACAGCAGGTGTGGATGTTATGAGGCTAAAGGGAATAATTTAGATCTGGTAACTATTTTTAAGGTGATGAATAAAAATGGCAAAACACTCCAGGGGTGGGAGGTATCATCGGTTAAAGTGTCTCTGTATCTGCAGTCCTTAAATAACGCCCTGTTGAGTTCAGGGCAGCCTTCAGAGTTAGGTGATGACACAAACAGATCTGTGACCTGGGGCCAGACCCATGGTCTGTGGGAGACTTTCCCATGGCCTGGCATGGCTGGCCCTGCTGTAGTGCTGGTACAAGGACTGTCATGGGGGCTGATGGAGTTCGTGATCTCACAAAGCTCTTTCGCTGTTGCTGCTTCAGCACTTGTTGCTGCTCTGGGAGGACATGCTGAGGTTCTATGAGCTGTGATACAGTGCAGGCTTCCTCACAATTGATAAAGAGCAGGAAAATGAGGACCAGATAAGGTATTGTCTATCATGGAATCACAGAATGTCAGGGATGGGAAGGGACCTCAAGAGATCATCGAGTCCCATCCCCCTGCCAGAGCAGGAACACCTAGACCAGGTCCCACAGGAAGGGGTCCAGGTGTCTGAATGTCTCCAGAGAAGAACCCACACCCTCTCTGGGCAGCCTGTGCCATTCTTCTCTCACCCTCACCCTGACAAAGTTCTTTCTTATATTTCCATGGATCCTCCTGTGTTCCAGATTGCACCTATTGCCCCAAGTCCTGTCATTGGAAGTCTCTGAGAAGAGCCTGGTTTCATCCTCCTGACACTCACCCTTTCCATATTTAAAGACATGAATGAGATCACCCCTCAGTCTCCTTCAAGCTGAAGAGACACGGCCTCTTCAGCCCTTCCTCAGAAGGGAAATGCTCCAATCATCATCTCTGTGTCCCTGCACTGGACTCTCTCAAGCAGTTCCCTGTCCTTCTTCAACTGAGGGCCCCAGAGGTGGACACACTATTCTAGATGTGGTCTCACCAGGGCAGAGCCAAGGGAGAACTATGGGTTTTGATAGTGTGCTTGGCCTGCATCCATGCAAAGGAGATTCACAGTACTTATGTTCCCAAATTGACTCTTGTAGCCACATTAACTAGTCCAGGCTCAAACTACCTCTGAATTTAGGTCAAATGGTTTTCAGTGAGGCTACAGCTGAGAGAAAAGTTATGCTGAAGGCATGAGCTGAATGTGCCCCTGGGCCATCTAGAAGAACTCGATGTGCTTTCTCCTTCAGCCTGGAGCAGCAGCCAGCTTTGATGAGTATGGAGGAAAAGACTGAACTTCACAATGGAGACTATATTTTGGGAACCTGCTGCAATGTCCTGTACTGTACATCTGGTAGCAATAAATCGGTTAATCCATAAAGGTTCTTGGATTTCAACTTGTATTTGAACAGAAATAGCTTATTTTCAGCTCTGCTTATATCTGCACATTGACTTTCCAGGATTTGCACAGTAGAAACCTGAGCTAGAGGACCTAATACATCAGCTGAGAGCCAGACAGAGCAATTATGAGAAAGGTACTAGTAATCTGCAACCAAGAGCATTGGAGACAATGGTAGGAGGGAGAGAGAAAGAAGAGATATTAGGAAAGGAAGGAAGAAAATAATTGATCCATGGGTTTGCTCTGCATTGACAAAACATCACTGCAGCATTTTGATCACACAGTGCTCAACACCTTCCCAATGGAGATGAGAATATTTGTTTCACAAATAGAGATGATCAGTGTGATTTTCTAGTCTGTCTTTCACAGATGCTAGCAGTGGTTCACCAACCATGGGAAGAATAATCAAACCAGAGAGGAGTAAAATAGGAGTCAAAATCCAGAGAATTATATGCAGGCAAAACTGTCTCAGTGCTCAAGAAACACACAGAGGAGTTAGATAAAAATACCAGCTTGTATGTGGTGGTACAGTGAGAGGTGGATTCTCAGCCAGAAGGATGGTGTAGCACAGTTAGGTTAACAGTGTCTGACTTTAGTTTGGCATTGCATAATCACTGCCACATGTCTGCCTGCCTCATGACATAAAGTTATAAATAAACTGACCCTGCTTTGCCAACTCAGACAAATGGTGGTGAGCTCTACCCAATGTAGGCAGAACATTCTCTCTGCAGAGCAGTGCCACCCATGCAGGGCTGCTCTCCTTCCCTAGACTTGACAGCTGCCCTTTTTCACATCTGCTTCCAAAGTTCATCATCCACAAACTTACTGCTAAGATGGAATTTTTGATCCTGCTTTCTAACAATATCTCAGTGAACATAAATGACCTGAAGATATACAGAAGCCTCTGGATATACCAAAGATGTACCCAAGAGTCACCTTGTCCATAATGTTGTTACCGAGGCAAAATAATTCAAGACTGATGGAATGAAATGTTTTTTCTGACCAGTGTTCTTAGAAACCTCTTGTGCTTGGAAAAGAAATAGGAGACTTACTTAAAACATTTTAGAGTTTTAGATTAGTTTATACAAGTCATGCTAATGGCCCTTTAAGGTGCTATTGCTGAAGATTGTTTCTTTTACCCTTCCCTTTACTAGATGGCTGCCAGAAGAACGTAACCTAAGGGGTCTGAAAGCCTGATCTCACATCCAAGCTAAAATTTGTGCTAAAGGATTTTTAAAAATATTCTCAGCTGATATAAACTAGCATTCTTCACTCCTCACTGCTATTAACTGAGCAAGATCAATCTCCAGCTGCTTAGCACCTGGCCCAAAGTTTTTTATTTTTTAATCAGAAAGAAATCTCCATTGATCCAGGGATCTCACTGTGGGACAGCAATACCTTCCACAGATGTGTTTGCTCACATTTCCATCAGGAGTCTGTCCCAGATATTTTATTTGCATAACAATAATAAGACAGTCACTTGCTTCTTGCAAATGGGTGAGAAGAGCCAACTTGGTTCATTAAGCTGTATTGTGTTATATCTTATATGGATTTAAAGATACATTTTTGCTTGCATTCAGTGTATCAGTTTAACAGTTTCTACTCCAGCCTTGTTCTGTTTTAATTTAAATCATTAAGGCTTTATGTATGGGAGCAAGCAAAGGCTGAAGGTTTTTTTAGCAACTCTGGGACCAAAAGGAATGTGACTGCAAAACACACTGTTTTGCTTGTCTATCACTTGCCTATTTTCATTTTAGAGTAAAAGAAAGCTTCACTGCTTTCCTGGGAGGTTCAGATATATTAGCACGTTGACCAAAAATAGATGGAGATGTACAAGATAACAAGATTTTTCTTTTGGCTTTGGTTTCTGTTGATGAGCTGATGGTAAATGAAGGTAAAAAGCACCATTGTTTAGCACTGGCCTTGCTCTGAAATAGCTTTATGAGAATGACAAATTCACCTGTGAGACTAATGAGGATTTAAACCAAGAGGAAGAGTTAACTGATACTCTGAAAAATCTGTGAATCGACTTAAGATACTACACTAAGGATAACTCAGTGAATTAGCATGGCAGTTTATATAGGAAAGCCTGCTGCAGCTGTGCCTTCCACTCACCCCGTGTAGCCCACTTTACTGAAAACAAATCAGTGTTTTCACCTGAGACAGGGCTCAAGGAAAAGAGTAAGCAGAGAGTATCTATTCTCCTTTAACCAGGCAATGCCTTTTGGTGCCCGATCTAAATTCTGTGTAACTGCAAGGCTAAGGAATGGGAAGGAAGCATTCTCTCACTGGGGAGAATAGGATTAAGGAACAGGAAATTTGCTGAATAGATAAATTTATAGTGTGCTCTGCACTTTTGCATGCTTCAATGTGAAATGCAAGCAGCAAAATTAGGGCTTACGTGTTTCATCCCAAATGACTGTGCAGATCTTCAGGAGTCCTTCAGGACAGTCTACATTTGAAATATTAATATTGTGATTTCTTTGGTGAAATTTTACTGGTGATGATAAACATCAGCCAGTCCACTCTGCCATTTCAATAAGCTGGAAAACTGTGATGAGGAACACTCAAATAAGGGCTGCATGACTTGTTGTGCCATGGAAAACTTTGGTCCACATTTTCAGTTTATCAACTTGCCTAACTTTGATAGTTTTTTGCTTTATCACACAAACTGCTGTTCCACTGACGTGGTACAGAACACGATTTCATGAAAATAGAGGAGCAACTGCAAAATTCATATACCCATGAGCATGTCTCCCTGGACTCCTTCATTCAAGTGTAAGACACGCCTGTGCAATGAACAGTGTGCACCATGAAGCCAAAAGGAATCCATAGAATAACTGGTAGGTTTCTTTGCTGATTTTCCAAAGATTTGTTTTATGCAGGTACAACATGAGGTCATTTAATTTAATGAATGCACCTGCATAAAACCATTCTTTACTATCATGTATAATTTTGAATAATTATAGTGGTTGGCACAATTATCCTGGATAACAGCAAATGCAGCCTGTGAGAGGGAGAGGCAGGAGGAAGAGACTTGTACAACAAAAATAATGGCAAGAATTTTTTTTTCTTATCTCTCCAACAAAAATTAAAAGCAGAATAACTAGGGCTCATAAATATCTCACACATACAAGACAAAACTTCCCCTATGGAGTAATTTGAAGAAGCACAAATAACCAAATCTAGATGATGCATGCATACATTACAAACACTCTCAAAGTATAAATTAATTTGGATCCAGTATTAGTCCTGTGTAAAATTATTTGCATAAGCAGGAAGAAGACATGTATAAACAAGAAGCATTTCTTAAACAGATGACTACCAGTATTTTAATGTATTCCAAGGTCTTTTTCAGACTCACAGTGCATTCATTTTTACAGGTGTAGCAATACTTCAGTGCAGGCATTGAG
>VZTY01007406.1:52197-81862 GCA_013400935.1 Turnix velox
GTGTAGCCCACTTTACTGAAAACAAATCAGTGTTTTCACCTGAGACAGGGCTCAAGGAAAAGAGTAAGCAGAGAGTATCTATTCTCCTTTAACCAGGCAATGCCTTTTGGTGCCCGATCTAAATTCTGTGTAACTGCAAGGCTAAGGAATGGGAAGGAAGCATTCTCTCACTGGGGAGAATAGGATTAAGGAACAGGAAATTTGCTGAATAGATAAATTTATAGTGTGCTCTGCACTTTTGCATGCTTCAATGTGAAATGCAAGCAGCAAAATTAGGGCTTACGTGTTTCATCCCAAATGACTGTGCAGATCTTCAGGAGTCCTTCAGGACAGTCTACATTTGAAATATTAATATTGTGATTTCTTTGGTGAAATTTTACTGGTGATGATAAACATCAGCCAGTCCACTCTGCCATTTCAATAAGCTGGAAAACTGTGATGAGGAACACTCAAATAAGGGCTGCATGACTTGTTTTGCCATGGAAAACTTTGGGCCACATTTTCAGTTTATCAACTTGCCTAACTTTGATAGTTTTTTGCTTTATCACACAAACTGCTGTTCCACTGATGTGGTACAGAAAACGATTTCATGAAAACAGAGGAGCAACTGCAAAATTCACATACCCTGGACTCCTTCATTCAAGTGTAAGACACGCCTGTGCAATGAACAGTGTGCACCATGAAGCCAAAAGGAATCCATAGAATAACTGGTAGGTTTCTTTGCTGATTTTCCAAAGATTTGTTTTATGCAGGTACAACATGAGGTCATTTAATTTAATGAATGCACCTGCATAAAACCATTCTTTACTATCATGTATAATTTTGAATAATTATAGTGGTTGGCACAATTATCCTGGATAACAGCAAATGCAGCCTGTGAGAGGGAGAGGCAGGAGGAAGAGACTTGTACAACAAAAATAATGGCAAGAATTTTTTTTTCTTATCTCTCCAACAAAAATTAAAAGCAGAATAACTAGGGCTCATAAATATCTCACACATACAAGACAAAACTTCCCCTATGGAGTAATTTGAAGAAGCACAAATAACCAAATCTAGATGATGCATGCATACATTACAAACACTCTCAAAGTATAAATTAATTTGGATCCAGTATTAGTCCTGTGTAAAATTATTTGCATAAGCAGGAAGAAGACATGTATAAACAAGAAGCATTTCTTAAACAGATGACTACCAGTATTTTAATGTATTCCAAGGTCTTTTTCAGACTCACAGTGCATTCATTTTTACAGGTGTAGCAATACTTCAGTGCAGGCATTGAGCTGTCTCCTTCTGAGATGGACAAATGCCGGAGAAATAAAATACTCTCTGGGATGTGTGTGCTGACTTTTCAACATGTGCTTCAGCAAGACACTACACATTCTAAGAGCAAAACGTAGTTCTCCTCTGCCTTTCACGAAGCCTTTATCTACTAAGCCACTGAGCCAGGAGAAACTTTAATACCTGTGTTTTAATCCCCCTTACCTGCAGGAATGGTCATTCCATGGATTTTGTCTGCCCAGCCAGCGTAATACCTCAGGGTTTTTATGACTCCCTGAAGATCTACATAGAAAGCTTGCAAGAAAGGTTTGCCACTGTTCAGTGATTCCATAGTCTAGAGAATGAGAAAAAGTTAAGAGATACAAGCACAGTAGCATTTTTAGACTATTGTACTTATTATACTGGTTCCTTCTGGAGAATTCTGGAATGAGTATGATTTTAAGAATGTGCGTGAGAGTGTATGTGTTTGTTTGTGTGTATGTGTGTCTGTATTGTGGCTTTTGTGTGTGTGTCCACATGGATGTACATGTGCCTGTGTGTATTTTGGACCTAAGAGCCACTGTGTTTGGTCCAGATGCATAAATGCTAAATTGCTTTCATCAGGAGCCAAGATAAAAATGCCTGTCAAACTAGGTTCTGTTATGTTAATGATAACAGCTGAGAAGGGGCTCCTTGTAACCCTGCATTAATGATCTGAATCCATAAAGAGAAGAATGGACATATCCCTCTTTATATAATGATGTGAATATAAAAATTTCTCTATATGGCTGCCAAGACTCCTGCTGAGGTCTGAGATATCTATACTGTACAGCCAGTTTATTTATTGCCATCGAATAAACAAACTCTCCTCTAGGGAAGCTCATAAATTAACAAGCTAATGTCCTTATTTTTAAGTTACTATTCCTATTTTTTAAAGCATCTTATAAGCTATCCTTAGGGGTTCCTAAGATCATTTANATTTCAATAAGCTGGAAAACTGTGATGAGGAACACTCAAATAAGGGCTGCATGACTTGTTTTGCCATGGAAAACTTTGGGCCACATTTTCAGTTTATCAACTTGCCTAACTTTGATAGTTTTTTGCTTTATCACACAAACTGCTGTTCCACTGATGTGGTACAGAAAACGATTTCATGAAAACAGAGGAGCAACTGCAAAATTCACATACCCTGGACTCCTTCATTCAAGTGTAAGACACGCCTGTGCAATGAACAGTGTGCACCATGAAGCCAAAAGGAATCCATAGAATAACTGGTAGGTTTCTTTGCTGATTTTCCAAAGATTTGTTTTATGCAGGTAAAACATGAGGTCATTTAATTTAATGAATGCACCCGCATAAAACCATTCTTTACTATCATGTATAATTTTGAATAATTATAGTGGTTGGCACAATTATCCTGGATAACAGCAAATGCAGCCTGTGAGAGGGAGAGGCAGGAGGAAGAGACTTGTACAACAAAAATAATGGCAAGAATTTTTTTTTCTTATCTCTCCAACAAAAATTAAAAGCAGAATAACTAGGGCTCATAAATATCTCACACATACAAGACAAAACTTCCCCTATGGAGTAATTTGAAGAAGCACAAATAACCAAATCTAGATGATGCATGCATACATTACAAACACTCTCAAAGTATAAATTAATTTGGATCCAGTATTAGTCCTGTGTAAAATTATTTGCATAAGCAGGAAGAAGACATATATAAACAAGAAGCATTTCTTAAACAGATGACTACCAGTATTTTAATGTATTCCAAGGTCTTTTTCAGACTCACAGTGCATTCATTTTTACAGGTGTAGCAATACTTCAGTGCAGGCATTGAGNCATTTCAATAAGCTGGAAAACTGTGATGAGGAACACTCAAATAAGGGCTGCATGACTTGTTTTGCCATGGAAAACTTTGGGCCACATTTTCAGTTTATCAACTTGCCTAACTTTGATAGTTTTTTGCTTTATCACACAAACTGCTGTTCCACTGACGTGGTACAGAACACGATTTCATGAAAATAGAGGAGCAACTGCAAAATTCATATACCCATGAGCATGTCTCCCTGGACTCCTTCATTCAAGTGTAAGACACGCCTGTGCAATGAACAGTGTGCACCATGAAGCCAAAAGGAATCCATAGAATAACTGGTAGGTTTCTTTGCTGATTTTCCAAAGATTTGTTTTATGCAGGTACAACATGAGGTCATTTAATTTAATGAATGCACCTGCATAAAACCATTCTTTACTATCATGTATAATTTTGAATAATTATAGTGGTTGGCACAATTATCCTGGATAACAGCAAATGCAGCCTGTGAGAGGGAGAGGCAGGAGGAAGAGACTTGTACAACAAAAATAATGGCAAGAATTTTTTTTTCTTATCTCTCCAACAAAAATTAAAAGCAGAATAACTAGGGCTCATAAATATCTCACACATACAAGACAAAACTTCCCCTATGGAGTAATTTGAAGAAGCACAAATAACCAAATCTAGATGATGCATGCATACATTACAAACACTCTCAAAGTATAAATTAATTTGGATCCAGTATTAGTCCTGTGTAAAATTATTTGCATAAGCAGGAAGAAGACATGTATAAACAAGAAGCATTTCTTAAACAGATGACTACCAGTATTTTAATGTATTCCAAGGTCTTTTTCAGACTCACAGTGCATTCATTTTTACAGGTGTAGCAATACTTCAGTGCAGGCATTGAGATGGACAAATGCAGGAGAAATAAAATACTCTCTGGGATGTGTGTGCTGACTTTTCAACATGTGCTTCAGCAAGACACTACACATTCTAAGAGCAAAATGTAGTTCTCCTCTGCCTTTCACGAAGCCTTTATCTACTAAGCCACTGAGCCAGGAGAAACTTTAATACCTGTGTTTTAATCCCCCTTACCTGCAGGAATGGTCATTCCATGGATTTTGTCTGCCCAGCCAGCGTAATACCTCAGGGTTTTTATGACTCCCTGAAGATCTACATAGAAAGCTTGCAAGAAAGGTTTGCCACTGTTCAGTGATTCCATAGTCTAGAGAATGAGAAAAAGTTAAGAGATACAAGCACAGTAGCATTTTTAGACTATTGTACTTATTATACTGGTTCCTTCTGGAGAATTCTGGAATGAGTATGATTTTAAGAATGTGCGTGAGAGTGTATGTGTTTGTTTGTGTGTATGTGTGTCTGTATTGTGGCTTTTGTGTGTGTGTCCACATGGATGTACATGTGCCTGTGTGTATTTTGGACCTAAGAGCCACTGTGTTTGGTCCAGATGCATAAATGCTAAATTGCTTTCATCAGGAGCCAAGATAAAAATGCCTGTCAAACTAGGTTCTGTTATGTTAATGATAACAGCTGAGAAGGGGCTCCTTGTAACCCTGCATTAATGATCTGAATCCATAAAGAGAAGAATGGACATATCCCTCTTTATATAATGATGTGAATATAAAAATTTCTCTATATGGCTGCCAAGACTCCTGCTGAGGTCTGAGATATCTATACTGTACAGCCAGTTTATTTATTGCCATCGAATAAACAAACTCTCCTCTAGGGAAGCTCATAAATTAACAAGCTAATGTCCTTATTTTTAAGTTACTATTCCTATTTTTTAAAGCATCTTATAAGCTATCCTTAGGGGTTCCTAAGATCATTTAGCAAAAACAATTCAATAAAATATCCTAAGATTCTGAGTAGCTTAACCCATTCTCAATGGCTGTCTAGTAGAAATGGTTAAGAATGGGCAGAGTCCACCCATGTGTAACACCCCAACCGGCAAATGAGGTTTTATAGAGAAGAATGGAGGTCTAATTCTGGACTGCCTTATATCCCCAAGAGCAATTAGTGGCATTGCCTGCAGTGCAATTCAGTAAAGAACTTGGCTCTGGAAATACAAACCAAATGACAGGCAAAGTAATCTCGATTTGCTGTGCACTTCCTTCTCCCTGTGGCGATTTTACAGTATGCACTGGTGGTAAGATGATTTAAGTGTTGACAAAGCTGGAATTAAGATGTTCACCGGCTTAGTTCAATGCACCTGACATGCAGAAAACCACATTAGCAATGCCACTCTTTAGATGGTTTCATCCATGGGGGAAACAGTGCGGTGCCCAGAATTGACATTACACTTGAGCATCAGTGAGCATTTCACTTGCTGTGTCAGTAATAGCAGCAGAAATCACTGCACTCTCTCTTGATTTTGTTTTTTTTTTTTATTTTAGAAAAGTTAGAAGTGTATGTGACAGGCACACGCATCTGCATTTGTCTGGTCTCCAATTTAAAGCTTGTTTGCATCACTTGAAAGACTCCTGTTGACTTTTATGAGCTCTGTATCAGTTCTTAAGCAGACAGCCCGACATCTTAGCCATCAAGCTGAGTGTAGTTTCCAAATATAATTCATATTAACGCATGTATGAGCTAATTTTCTCTCAGAATGTAAAACTGAGAGGTGATTTGACTGTTGATTTTTGTATGCTACTTACAGCAAGTATTGCCCTGTCTCTTTCCACCAAGTCTGCCAGCTTATCCAAGAGATGACCTCTTTCTGATGCATCCATTCTCCTCCAGACTGACCCTAGAGAAAAAGCAAGGCGAGCTGCCCTCACTGCTTTGTCTGTATCAACCTGTCAGGAAGGAAAAAAAAAAAAACAAAACCAAAAACAAAAGCCACTGAGTTAAATAACATTACCAGACTCATGAAATTTGCTGTTGAACAACTGCAATAATAGGATGGGTTTTGGAACTGTGATAAACAGCTGTCTGCCAGTGCTATTCTGGGCCTGTTTATACATCTCTGCCCATGCGTGGGCCACGTTACCTTGTCAGCTTCCTGGATTTCACAGATCTGCTCTCCTGTAGCTGGATTATAAACTGGGAATATTCGCCCACTTTCGGAATTTTGCCACTCGTTATTGATGAAAATCTAGAAAAGGAAGAAAAGCCATCAGTTCTCCTGAATTAACAAACAGTAGTTTATCCTGAGAAGGACTGTAAATCCTTGTATAAAAGGGTTGAAATTTGTTTGTGCCTGTGAAAATTACTGTTTTCAAGAGTTCAGGGTAAGGGTCAGCCCCTGATGTCCTTTGTATTCTCTGGCAGTCTCATTAGAGAAGCAATATCAAGCTCTAAATCTTGGCTGACATTCAAATTTGGTTCAAAACCCGCAACAAATAAACTAAAAAATAAATACTTGTATCAGTGAAAAAAAACTAGGAATTGCTGGAGACAAGAGAAGGATTTGGAGTAATCACTCCAATTCAGTAAGTAAACATTTGGTCAGTGATACAACCCAGTCAAGGCTGAATAATCTCAAACATTGAACTTCTTCAATACACAGTCAGTTGATTATGATGCAGGGATGGCTTGCAGCACAGAATTGACTTCCTTATCTACTTGGAACAATGGAAATTGTTAAATTCTCTCAGAGTTGACATAATTTTCATCGTTAGGGGGAAGCCAGATTTGAATTTTAATGGTGGTGACAACAACTGTCTTGAAAGTGTCAATAGCAAATGATTTTATTCAAAGTAGATTTTTACTAGTAGCTGTATCCATTCCAGTTATTTTCTACTGAACAACTTTGAAGAACAGGATGCAATTATTTATTAGCAAATATGAAATAAGTCACTCTAGGCAAATGGCTGAGTGAAAGGTTTTCCAGGTATTCAGACTCTTCCTGTCCTTGAAATCTAAGAACTTCATTGTTCAAAAAGTCCAAGAATCACAGGGAGTTGAGGTATCAATGTACTTTCACAGTATTACCTGGAATACAACTTTAAATATGTAAGGGGATGTTCTGGCTCTCCTGCCCACAGACAGTGGCACAAAAACTGTCACCACCTTCACCACCTCTTGCATCTTGCACTTTCTGCTGTCTTACTGTTACCTTCGTAGGGACACATGAATTGAGTCAGCCAGATGAGCTCAAGGGGACAAAGGAAGACAGTTCACAGGTAAGGACCTTGCTTAAATGGTGTCACATTGCCAGTTCCTTTTTTTGTTTGTTTTTCCGTATAGCAATGTTTAATGTGACAAAACCGGGACAAAAAAAATTTCCATATTTTTTCACGTGGAAATAAATGGAATGTAATACCTGTCTTTTCTACTCCCCATAGAATCCCTGCTTTGCTAAACAGGGCTCAGTGCCACACTAACTGCAGTGACACTGTCTACTTCACAGCTGGCTCAGGACATGTGCTGAAGGAGCCCACACCTGCCAGTAGAAGGGTCTGCTGATGTGTGCACAGAAACCAGCAACTCCACGTGCGTTTGCTTCCAAGGATGTTTCCTTTGTGTTTCCCCATCTTCCCCACACCTCACAATTCAGTCATTTTGCTGTATGCCCTTCTCTCCATTGCAGAGTCAAGCCTTTCCTTACTTTACCCCTCTTAGTTTCGGTTTTCAGAGGTAGCTGAACCTCCTATGCCATTACCCATCTCTTGCTTCTTTGCCTGCAGTATTTATCTCAGACCTGGTCCTGTCCTTGGCATTTCCTGCTCAGTGATTACACTGCTTTGCAGACCAAATTACTGGTCCCCAAGAGCACATTTTGGAGCTAACCCAGCCAAAATAAGGTAATGAAAGAATCACCAGCATGGTCCCCAGTGACTAACACCAGCAGCCAAAATCCTCCTGTGTATCATTGTTACTTTTTAGATTGTAAGTGAAACAAAGAAACTCTGAGATCTGTGGCCTGTGTGGAAGGAGGATTTCACGGTCACCTTTCCATTGGGTTCTGTGGAGTTAACTCCATGCCCAGAGAGTGTGGGGGTGTGCTGAGAAGGGAGGGGGGAGGGAGAAAAGCTCACAGCTTTGGGAACAGATGGCCAAATGAAATGTAAGCATGTTTGTTTAAGGTTATAGTATGTACATAAACACATAGGTTCCTCCTGTGATCTGTCTTGAAAGGATAAAGCATTAGGTTGAGTAGAAGAACCTGAGAAGTGCAGGGAATGGCAGTTCAGGACTCTTCCCTTACAGAAGGGGGTCTGTTCTTTTTAAAAAAGATTAAAATCTGTTAACTATATACTGCTGGGATGAACAATTATCACCATGTTTGCCAGTACACAGGACACATATTCATTCTTAAAATACATTCCACCATAGGAATAAGAAATATTGCCTTGAAATTCAAAAAGATTGTTGCAATTCAACCTGACTTCAACTAAGAGATGTATTATTTTATTGAAAGCTCCATTTATGCCACATATTTCAGCAACAGCAAATATTTCAGACAAGGTATGGGAAGTCTTTATTTGGCGTAAAGCTAGAGTTGAATGAAAGAGAAAAATTGCTACTGTTAATGGTTAATGTTAGTTGCTTCCTGTTCCACTTTCTATAAACAAGGTATTGCCTATACAAGCTCATTACTGTAAACTGAGCACATTTAAATTGGCAGTAAAATCAGAGTATTTACTCTAGTGCACAAATAAATTACCTAGTCCCATGTTTTGGAACGGTTTCAAGTCATGAAATCCAGCAGCTGGCATCTTTACAAGCAAAATCTTAAATAATACACTTTTGAAAGTTTTAGGTGTTCTGTGTCAGGTAGTACCATTCAACATATATTCCAACCACCAAGATGCAGATTCTTTTGCAACTCCTCCAGCACTAATGACTCAAATGACTGTTGATTAAATGTATATATCCTGTACATTTGATCTGACTTTCATTATGGCCACTTCGTAAAAATGCCATGAAATGGAGAAGTGATGACACATTGCAAGAACAAGGAATCTCTGCAAAGCTTCAAATTTATTTTTTTTTTCCTTGCCTTATTTATGGTCACCATGGTAAAGGCTAACTCTAAATCAGGGAGAATATTTGACAGCTAATGTTTCTATCTATGGATTATATATAACCCATCCTAAACACCAGAAGAAAAAGGGGTAACCCTAGAAAAAAGAAATGCTTGCTTCCATGTAAATCATGCTACAGATTGGACAACACCCAGTGAGTTCATTGTTCAACCTCAATTGTGAAGGCTATTCACATTTACTATTTCACTGGAATCAATGTTAATTAAGGCTGACTGGGACTATAAATCAGCCTTTGGTTTTTACAACTTAATTCAGCATTAAACATCTATATGTAAATAAATGGTAACTGATTAACCACTTGAGTTTACCAGGAGTTACTGAGGTAATTTGGTTTTGTTTGAGTCCTAGTGTTATCTTTTGTAATTTGCAGGAAGGAAAAGAAAAGGTCTATAGTATGTAATGGAATTGCTATGCAGCATTGTGAGTGGTTCAATAATCTGTCCTGTTGCAGGCTCTCATCATACCTCTGCCAAAATAGAAAGGGAAGAAGCAGCCACTTTAAAAATTGGGACATGTAGTTTGTCATCTCCTCTCGGCAGAGCCAGTAATGTCAGAACATGACACCTTTTACTTAGATGTCCCTGCCAGCACAGTGATGTGACCAAGGACAAACCCAACTGGACAACTCAACAGACTGTCTCCTGCAAGGATCTGGCTGTAGTTATGGTACAGTGGTCTGAGATGGAAATAAAATGTGGTTTGTTCCCCAGCAATGCCTGAGGCAATGCACACAACAGGCAGCAGTGGGTGGTGAGGTGAGGGGATAGTGTGAGATGGGCATAGTTCAGCTGGCACTTACAGGTGTGGTTGAGCAGCTCCCAGTTGTGAATGTGTCCTTTAAGTGTTGTCATTCTCATCTCCTTGTAAAGGTCTCTTGATAATTTCTGTTCCTTTCCAAGTGAGAGATGAAGAATGCATGGCATTTCCCTAACAGCATGGACTCATCTCTCCTGGTACCAACAGCCACCTCTACCTCTCACACATGATAGAACTTTTGAAGGAACATTGCAAGATAATGGTCCACCACATGTTTGCTAGGTTCACATTCTGCCTGCAGTTAATTACATATCCCCCCTGTTAACCAGGTTCTGGAGAAGTAATCAAGGAAGCTGCATCTGCCCCATCCTACAGGACACATGACTGTCCTCAGCCTTTGCTGTGCCATATAAAATAAAAAAAGTATACAAATGAAAAGTAACATTCCAAGTTACCATGTAAAACTGAAGTTGCTTTGAAACTCTGATGGCATGTAGTTGGAAGGAAACTATATATTGCATTTTTCATAAGGCCTGCATTTCAAGAGCATTATGCACTGAGTTCAGTAGCATTTTTGGATGCTCAGCAGTGCTGAAATCGAGCCAAAAGTAAAGGTTTCAAGCATAAAGCAAAGCAAATTAAGCTTTGCAAATCAAGAACTACAATATCTTGTGTAAGCAGCCATCTGCCCCAGTTGGCTTGCTAATAATTACCAACTTAGTGTTCATTTCCAATCATATAGGTAATTGGAGTAATAAGTATTTGATGAGAAGTGGATGTGTACAAACCTAGCTGAACAAGCTCATCTGCAATGCACGCTCAGCAAAATTGGGAGCAATGAGAAAATGGGTAAGATTTTCCATTTTCATCACTACTTATGAGGAAGCACAAAGACTAGCTTTGGAAATGTGTGCATAAACACAATGAATTAAAATGCAGCACGGAGCTAATACCTGCTTTGCAGCTTTTACTTGACTAAGATTTGGTTTCTTGGCACTAAAGATTCCTTCTCATGTTTTCCCAGGGGCTAGCCCTGGATTTGGAAAACGGCACTTGGGATTCCTGAATGTTCACACTGCCCCTCATTATTCTGTTGTCATTCCTGAAAACACAGGGAAAAAAAGTGATTTGGTGTCCTTTAATTCAGCAGAGTAATCAGCACAGATGGCAGCAATGTAACTTTTCATTTCCTTTCTTGAAAATGTTCACAAATGATGTGTGAGTGAAATGATGGTCTACATTCTTAATTCGAGATTGCTTGGTGATGATGTCACCAGGCCTTTTCTTCAGGCTCCCCAGATGTCTGAATAAGAACTTCATCCAATGGACATACAGTGGCCCAGCACTCAGCTCTTTCGAGGTGGAATTATTTTCCCATGGACTTAATGTTTTTATGCTGTTGCAGCTCCAGAAATGTTTTTTTGGTACAGTAAGAGGATTTTAACATCCAAATAATAATGGTTTCCCATAGAAGATATGATTCTGGATGAATAGAGGAAGGAATGGGAATTTCCTAACTCAATTGATTTAGTAGTTGGTTATAGCTTCATTCCATCAAAGATCTTTTTTTCATATGTGACTTTGACATAAAGTCTAAAAGGATGCCAAAGTACTTCATAAAAGAATCACAGCTGTTTGGCCCTCATCATCTTCTCATAGCTGGAGGCATTAAGAAATACATGATGGCACTTTCTTTTGAAAGTGGAGACATACAACAATTCAAGAAGAATGCAAAAAATTCAGCAGCAGCATTTTCCTTGGAAAATATCACATACCATCACAGATACTGGGCACCTGTGCCTCAGTCTGCTCAGGAAATTTCATATCCTTTTCCATCTTGGCAACTTCATTTCCTCTCTTGAACTGGAAACATTTTGAGAGTCCTAACGATTAGTGGAGTCACGAGGGAATGAGGCAGAAGGGATTGCCAACCAGAGGTGCAGCTTGTTTATTTTCTCAAGCTTTGTTTTCCTTCACTTTTACAGCTGTCCTGCTACAACAATTCTCTCACATTCTCGGCTGAATGTGTTGCGGGGCACTCCTGGGAGTGACTGGGAACCAACAGCTGCCTCTATGAACTCAGGAGCAGCCTGGTTTGTAGAGTGGCAGTAGAAAAGCAAAGCCAGCACCAGGAGTGCCACTGCTGCCTGACCAGCAGTCTTGTTTCCACGAAGGGGATTGCTCAGGTGAACAAGGAGTTGCTGCTCCTTGCTGGCACTTCACAAATCAGGAGAAATGGGCCCCAGACTTCAAGGCAAGCCTCCTCAAACCTCCCAGTGCAGACTCCTGCTGCTCAGGGAAATTCCCAATGGAGCCTTTCCCTGGCTAAATGGTGTCCAAATGCTACACTCACCACAGTTGTGCTCATTAGAGCTACCGTTGAGCAACATAGGTTCAGCAGAAGTTACCCAGATTTTGGGTAATGGGATGACTTTCAATTGTTATGGAATTTTAATTGTTTTAAGGAAAGTAACAGTGAAGTGTACACAAGAAACACAGAACATTGCACTAAATTAAATCCTTGTAAGCAAGCTCCTGTGGCCATAACTGGCTTTCACCCAGTAGGGATCTGGTCCCACTCAGAGTAAAATAAAAGAAATCCAACTGGATTCAGTGGGAGCTGAACCAGGCCCCAGGTGATGAAGAGGAAGCAACTCAGCAGTCTGAGTTTGAACCAGGATTCAAAGATGTTTCATTGAAAACTTGGCACCTCCTCTAAGCCTTGAGGAAGACCAGATGATGTTGATTTTTCTTTTTCTTCACTGCTGGGTTCTCCTGCCTTCTCTCCCATCCTTACTTCACACCACCAACCATCCTCACAAAACAAAACAAAACAAACCCCAAAGTTGAAAAGGAAGAGGAGTTTTTTTTTAAAGCTGTGTTTCAGGGTGTTAGGGCAGAGGGTGCGAGATCAAAGTCATTTGGCCCTGAGAGCGAGAAGGCAAATGTCATGGCTTTTAGCCACAGTCTGCCAGAAATGGGGGTCTCCTTCATACACCCAAGCTTGAAAGCCCACTTAAAAATATCATGAAAAGAAATTGCACAGGATGTGAGCGAGGCTCCTCTGGTGTTGCTGTCAGCACAGTACAATGTCCAGTCTAGTAGAATTGTGTCTGGGCAATCCCAGTCCTGTGCTGGGGGTGTGTGTCTGTGTGGGGAGGTCAGTGTGTTCACTTCTCTGGATGTGAACTGCAAGGAGCAAGGCCACAGCCAAGCTTCACTGAAATAGAATCATAGAATGGTTTGAGTTGGAAGCGACTTTCAAAATCATCTAGTTCCAACCTCCCTGCCAAGGGCAGGGACACCTCCCACTAGACCAGGTTGCTCAATGCCTCATCCAGCCTGGCCTTAAACACCTCCAGGCAGGGGACATTCACAACCTCTCTGGGCAGAGACAGCCTGGTGGAGGGTACTGGCTCCCCACAACATGTTATACTTAACATTTAGTGAGAAAACTTCCCTGCAACGATGGCAGAATCCAGGAAACGCTGCTCATCTCCTCAGCAATACACTAACTGGCAAGCATCAGAGACCCATCTACAAAAGCCAGCCAACTGAACAATGCACTTTACAGCCCATATGCAATGTTATTTAATGTCAAAACCATTAGTTAATTGGTTAAACGCCCTTTTCTCTTTTATGAATAGAACCCAGTCCTTGACATCACTGAACTCTGAATCAGAAGCCAAGCATTTAAATTAAGTGAATACATCAAGGTCTCAGTGACATTTCAGCCAGTCTAAATGAAGTCAGACTTTGGCATGGCAAGCATAAGCTGCAGGAGGATCCATGGGATCTGGCACCCAAAGGTGGCATTTAATGCACAAGCTGTGTTTCTCAGCAGGCCCCTGGGAAGAGGCAGAAGGATTTCCTCTGGGCAGTACTTACTCCCTTGTGGATGCTGCACTGCCCCACTCCGGTAGACATCTTCTCTGGGTGCTTAGGGCTTAGCCAGCACTGGCCTGGGGGATGGGACGCTGGGGATGGGTATCACTGGGAGGAGAAACTGGGGGAATCCAGAATCTCCAGGCAGCAAATGGAATCGGGGAAAGGGCTTGAAGACTCCTGTCAGTCTGCTGTGAAAGTGGAATGTAGTATGATTTCTTCTCCCCCATGTCCCAAATCCCTCACACCAAATGTTTGACCTGCCTGTCTTCCTGTCTTAATTAGTCTTCTGTCTTTCTGGGAGCTGGGTCTGTTCTTTTGCAAATGGCAGCACATCAGACAGGGCAAACCTGTCATGTTTATTTTCTAAGCTATAGGGGGCATCCGTTTGAAAAAACTCTCAGCTTATCTAAATGTTTTTGTTTATATGATTTTTGAATTAGGAAGTTTGAGTAATTAGCTAAGAAGATTAAATAAGTCTTAACAACATGCAGTAGCATGCTTATGTGCCTTCCTCCCCAGGTATTTCCTGCACAAAACCCAGGCTGCCAAACTGGGACCATACTCTTCTATTTCAGCTCCTCACTGCGCCACATGCTGATATAGCATCCGTTATTTCAATTCACTTTCATTAAAGGGATTATTTTTTGCCCAGTTAAACAAGAGAATTAATCAAAAGAGAAGAAACTTAGATTGTACAGTGTGGTGAACTATACTCACCACAAGTATTTCACTCCTTTCGGCTGCCTTATTAAACCCGTGGGAAGAAACTTTACTTGCAGCACATAAAGACTTCTGCAAAGTAATTTTTACTTTTTTTTCAATTAATGAAGAATTTATCTGCTGTGAGTAGCACAATACAGCAGCAGTAACACTTTTCCATAGCTCAGGTAATATTTCATGTATTCCTAAGAAACTGAGCTCCTACTAGGAAGCTTTACTTATTCTTTCACTAGTGTGACTCTGTAATTGCTGGACAAGAATATTTACTGTCTTGCTTAGCACTGCATCAGAAAACATTGTTTAAGATGACTAAGTAATTAAGAATGTTATACATTTCTACTAATTAAAAAAAAAGTCATCACAATGATTTCAGTAAGGATAGAAGTGGTCTTTGTGGATTGTGATCCTTGTGTCACTTACTGCAACTTAAAGTTCAAATAATGAGAGATTTCAAAAATCCATTAAATTAATGTCCTGGTTTGGGGTAAAGTAGAGCAAACTTTTTATAACTTCACTTTTCAGGCCTCTTCTTTCTGATTAAACTCTGAAATGAGTAGCACATTGTTCAGAAAGTGTTTGCTCTCAGTCTGATAAGACTTGATTATACCAAAGAAGCTTTTCTTTTCATTCATCACTATGACAATCAAGGTCAGAAAATTAATCATTTGCCCCACCAAGGGTTGGAATTGGAAAGATATAGAGGGGTCCCACCTGCCAGGAGGCGTGGACAGGGCAGGTGACCCAAAATTGACTAACAAGAGTATTCCATCCCATCTGCCCCATGCTCAGTATAAAGGTTGAGGGATCAAAGGGTCAGCTCTTTCTTCAATGGCCAACATTTAGCAAAGACTCTGTCCATCTGCCTTTGATCCTGATCCAAGCTTTCCTGACTCCAGATGTGGCATCCAGCTCCTGACCATCACTGACCCCAGTCTGGGACCTTCCCTGTGTCTGCTGGAGATGTAATCCTCATCCTGGGACCTTGATATGATGTTTTTTACTTTTTTTTATCTATTGAAGTAGTTTAGAATTTTTCTAAACTCATAAATCTCTTTAGTCCTTCTTCTCCTCTCTTATGAGAGAGAAGGGGGGGGCACCTGTCATTCAGAGTGGCCTTTTGGGCCAAAGCTAGGACAATCAGTCATGGAGGGAGTATTTGTTTTCAGAATCAGTAGGGCTTTCACTGGGCTTTAATGAAGTTGTGGCTATGAAGAACTCGACCCTGGAAACCCTTCCACAAGCACTCGTTTGAAGTGGTCCAAGTGAGGAGGGTTTCGTACAAACAAGACAAAAAGTCTGTGCACTTTTCCTGTGCTTTGCATGTTAGCGTCTTGTGTGCCCACTAGGCCTGACACAAGCAGCAGATTCTATTTTTTTCTACATGGAAAACACGTTCTGTCATTTAAAAGAATCTAGCAGATCATCACTTGTCAGTGATGCATTTTTAAATGTTCAGTACCAAAGAACAAGTTCTTAGAAATGAGCAAGGCTGCATAACTCTCACTGGGGTTTCAGACAGCAGAAGTAACTCAGAAAAATACATTGGGCAAATTTAGTTCAACTTAAAAGCTGTATCTGAGGAAATTACCTTATAACTGCACATAAGAAGTTCCTGGAATGTCAACTTCATTTGCAGTGGCCCCTTATGGCCTGATCACCCCTCCCTGGCACTATAAATCACCAGCAAGATCCTTACCTTAACTCGTTTGATCTTAGCTCAGCAAGACTTGGTTTTGATGTGAAGAACTCCAGATCTGTTAGGTCAGAGACAAATAGCAGAGCCACTGACCTGCAAAGTGCTAACTCTATATTAAACACAAAGTGAGCAGCCCATAAGCTCCTGGAAAGTTTGCCTTTGCTTATACTTCGAACCCTGAATGTTTCCAAATATTACTGTTAGCATCATTTGCAGAAGGGTGCCAGTAACATTTCCTTTCATGTCATTCTGCACTTAGAGAATACACAGAAAATCAAACAAATACACACACAGTCTGAGAAGCACTGTCTTGGATAAACTGTTAGAACTATCTGCACTTTAGGGTGAAATGAAATAAAATTCAGTATTTATCGGTTTACTTAATTTACATAAATGGGTTGCATGGGCCCCTTTCTGTTAGACCACTACTGACATCATAAATAATTATATACTCCAGTTTACTCTGTGAGGTGATGGAAAGTGCCTGTAGGTACATATCTATACATACAGAAATTCAAACTAATCCTAAAAAGAAGAAAAGAAAAGAAAAAAAAAAAGAAAAACCCAGCTTGTATAATTTGCTTTTGAAGTCCAGACTTTTGCAAACCCCAGTTCTGTGAGTGCTCAGTTTTGCAGCCATGATTTGAAACTATTTCTTATTCTTCTGATTAAACAGTCACTTATCTCTACGATAGTAAGCAGGAATGTTAGTCTACCAGAAAATTGGATGTTCTTAATGGGCTTTGGGGGAGAATAGCTGCGCATCATCAGCATTAAGTTAAATCATATTAAGTACCCACTTACAACATAGGGATTACCACTTATGACATCTTTAGTGAAAGCCTTTGAAACAAATTGTTGTGTTTTTTAGAAGAAGCTGTGAGATAACAATTCCCAGAAGTCCGATTTTCATTCTTCAAGAGGATGCAAAAGAACCCAACACTTCTCATTCAACACTGCAATGAAATCTCTCAGCCTGGAAATAGTTTTCAATAATGTAATGGAAAATACAGATTTATTTACTTTAGAATAGTTTTCAGGAAAGAAAAATACTTTAGCAAGGTTCTCTTTCCTCAGAGCTCAGGACTGATTTCACATCCAGTTCCTCCTGTTGATAAGCCATTGACTTTACAGATACAAAACTCAAACAGCTCATCCTACTTTTTAGTGGTTTTTAGTGTTCACAAGGTTGATTGTGGTGAACTGGGCTTAAGCTGTCAAAGTGCCCTGCTGTGCTTGGATACCCAACAAATTTACACCCCAAAGCACACTGTGGTGTTCAGACTAAAACTGGATGTGAAGTGTTCTTGCAAGGGCTGATTACAGACACAAGTAAATACGACCACTTTAGGGTATAGAAAATAATGCCAATATTTAGCAGAGTTAGACATTTTTATATGTGACTGGCAAGCTATTCTGCATTGAAATTTAGGCCTGTGTGAAAAATGAGCTCTTCTGCTTAACTTTAAATAGCAGCAGACTAATGACTTTGATGTGTAAATTAGAATCATGACCATCACCTTTTGCCAACCATGCAGCATTAAAAAAAAGGGGACCAAGGCAGAACCAAACCCTGACTGCACAAAGATTTCCTTAAAGGAGCAAAGTAGGTTGTAAGTCTTGTCACTAAAAAGTCTCCCTTAAGAACAAATGTACATATGTGCAGTCCTGAGAAATTTTCTCCCATTTCCTTTAAAATTTGTGTTTCTCTTTTCCTCTCTAGTCAAATTCCCTTTTTCTAGGCTGGAACCTGTTGTAAGCAGAATGTGGGCAAACCTCATTAGCCTCCCTGCTGTTTACAGACAGGATTTATGCTCAGTGCAGTGATCACAATGACACACGATAACTAAATGGCTACAAGCACCATCAAGACTTTCATCTGAGAAATTTTTCACCCAGACATTGCAAATACTTCTGGGATGTAAAGATAAGAAAAACAGTATTAATTACAGCCAATGCACATCATCCAATGGCCAGCTCTGTGCAAGGAATGCACCAGGAACCAGCCATTTGTGAAGGTTAATTTCATGCAACCCTTAGCAGTTATCTGGTTGGAGGTATGTTGCCAATTCAATCCATTAAGTAATAACTGCATTCTCAGGGGACCTTCCTGAAGTCAAATGTTGTTATTCCTGGTTCACTGCTTTTAGCCTCCCTGAAAACTATTTAGGCAAACAGCTGGAAGAGCTGACTACAAAGGTTCCCAGTCACAGGCAACCACTCTAGGAAGCAAAGCAGGTAAAGGCTTCTAACAAGGAAATGAGTTATCAAGGA
This sequence comes from Turnix velox, assembly GCA_013400935.1. Lineage (NCBI taxonomy): Eukaryota > Metazoa > Chordata > Aves > Charadriiformes > Turnicidae > Turnix > Turnix velox. Next base: position 70,616 of record VZTY01007406.1, read on the forward strand.
TTTGTCCTACTGCTCCCTCAAGGGAAGAAATGAACTGAGACAGAAAGTAAGAGCATGAACACATTTGTATTTCAGCTAAAATTCATACATTAAAAGCAAATGTTGTGCTGACAGGAGAAAGAGTTGTACGGCACCAGTTCATGGGCATGATCTCCACTGGGCTGGGTTGGCATCTAAATAGCAGGGCCTTCCTTCTCTCTCCATGTTTGATCATCTTACTAAAACAAAACCTTTGAAAACTGAAGAGAAACAATATTAGAGAAATGAACCTGAGCTCGAGGAGGATGGAGCCAAGCTCTTATCAGTGACACCCAATGACAGGACTCAGGGCAATGGGTGCAAGCTGGAACACAGGAGGATCCACAGAAATATAAGAAAAAACTTTGTCAGGGTGAGGATGAGATAAGAGTGGCACAGGCTGCCCAGAGAGGGTGTGGGGTCTCCTTCTCTGGAGACATTCAAAACCCGTCTGGATGCCTTCCTGTGTGATGTGGTCTAGGTGTTCCTGCACTGGCAGGGAGGTGGACTAGATGATCTTTTGAAATCCCTTCCAGTCCCTGATACTCTGTGATTCTGTGATTCCAGTGTGACCACTGATTGCACTGATCGCTCCTCACAGGGAAGTACACCTCAAGGTCCAGCTTCATTTGAACTCATGCAGCAAGGAGGGTACTACCACCCAGACAATGCTCAAGGCAACAACAGAGACAACACTCAACGGAGTGACACTGAAAAAGAGCAAAGAAAACTGTCTCTTCATCTCTCTGTGTGCACATGTGCAGGTGAGTGCACTGATAAGTGTGCAATTAATACCAAATGGAATTGTAGGCACATGTAAACACCGGTTCTGAAATTAATCTGTATTTTTTTTCCCAGAATAGTACACAAAAAATGAGCTTTTAATCTTCTAGTAGTCTGTCTGCTTTAGCAAGAGATGCAGCCCTTGACACTGACCTGCTGTCTGAGTCATGGTGACACTCCCACAGATTTAAACTCTACCATCTGTGAAGCAGCCTTGTCACCAGTTTTACAGTGAATCAATTAAAGCTTTCTAAAAGCTTTGATGGAAGAAGCAGAATATTAACACTAGCAGTTGAGTGATGCTAGTAAAAAATATCTTTAGCAATATAACAAATATGAGAAGGTGTTCATGCTCTGGCAGGGGGATGGGACAAGATGGTCTCTCAAGGTCCCTTCCAGTCCCTGATATTCTGTGATTCTGTGAAATGGATTTTGAAATTACTATCAAAGGGCTAGACCACCAAGACTTAGGTCATCACTACTCTTTCTCCACCACACTGACAGCGTGATCCCACTGTCCCTGCAATTACTAACAGGAGAACCCCACAGGATCACAGAACAAGGAAACCTCACCCCTCTCTGGGCAGCCTTTGCCAGTGTTGCGCCACCTCATCTTGACAAAATTTCAGATGGACAAGTGAGGACACAGAGCTTGATTCTCATCACTCAGGAAAACTTCATCCCAGGGACATTCGAAAAGCCAGAAGAGGCTGTTAAGTAGCTGTGGTAAAGAAACTATGATAAGGACAAAAGGAGGAAGACCAACAAAATAACTGAAGGTGGCTACAGAAAGGGTGGGTTAGGACTTTTTAGTAGGATACCTGATGGAAGGACTAGGAGTAATAGATGCAAATGGGAAGAGACTGGAGATAAGAAAGAAGTTCTTTCCTGTGAGGGTGGTGGAACACTGGAACAGGTTGCCCAGAGAGGTTGTGGATGCCCCCTCAATCCCTGGACGTGTTTAAGGCCAGGCTGGATGAGGCATTGAGCAACCTGGTGTAGTGGGAGGTGTCCCTGCCCATGGAAAGGGGGGTTGGAACTAGATGATCTTGAAGGTCCCTTCCAACCCAAACTATTCTATGATTCTATGATAAAAAAAACATCAAGCTCTGATGGAGAAGGGGTGAGGGCTAAGCCAGATGTCCTGAGAAACACATATACATGTGTTTCTCAAAGTCTGGGCAAGCTGTTGTGGTCCAAGACTGCTGCAACCATAGCTCACTACTCAATAAAATGGAGAGAATGAAATAAAACTCTTGACATGGAAAGGCAGGTAGCAATTTCTTGGTAGTTTCTAACTACTTGGGTATACATAAACTATTTCTGATATAGATGAGAAAACCTCCCATAAGCAAAATGTAACAGGCATGTATTAGGCTATACTGCTAAGTTCTGAAAATATCCAGTGACCCAGAGGTCAGTGCTTTCATGACTGGATGCAAATAATATTTTAAATTTTAAATGTATCAAAATCCAAAATTAAGTGGTTCCATAAAAAAGTATTTACAGTCTATGCATCCAGCTGGCAGTTACATAAATGCATTCTCAAATCAATTCAACACTGCAAAGACATATTAACACTGAAATCTAGTTTCTATTTTAAGGAGATTTTGCACTAGCAGGGTGGTAAAAGAGGAATGAGGAGACAACAGGAGACAACAACTGACTCCTAGTTAAGAGGGACCAAAGTGGTACTGAAGTGGCACAGAAGTGGAAGAAGAACACAGAGGCACTAAGAAGGGCACAGAAGGAGCTGCAGAGGTGCTCTATGAGGGCTAACTTGAAGCTCTCTCTGGAGAACACAAAGTTTTCTGTCTCCTAATCTAAACAACATTTGACATAGTCCTGTTGAGAACTTAAAATTGTGTCTGAAACCCTGAGAAACGGTATCACATAAAATAATTTCAGCTCCATTGCAGGAGAGAAACACATGAAGAAGCCCTACTTTTTGGGATGCTGAACTTCAAGAAGTGATACTTTTTTTAAAAGAAGAAGTAACTTAGAAACTCCCTGCTTGAAGCTAGGAAATTAAATACAGAGAATCAGCATGGAGGCTTAAGAATGTGAAAAAGTCAGAGAAGATTTGCATTCCCAAGGCTAAAAATGGGGACTAGAAGCAAGAAATTAAATGGGGTGGCTAAACAGGAATATACAAGAAGTGCAAGCCAAAAAAAGAAACAAAATGCTAAATTTAAAAAGACTGCAAAACAAGACTGAAAATTTAAAAACTGCTACTAAATATTTTGAAAAAAAAAAAAACAAACCCAAAACCAAATTGAAGACAACACAAATAAAACATCCAAGAGAAGCCTGACTTTAATAAGCAAGAAAATAGAGGTGGTGGGAGAGTCAGTGGATTCCAAAAACAACAAGGCTGTGAAAGGTATAAAAGGGAGATATGGTTGCTTATTTGAGGAGATCTTAATTTGATTAGATGATGCTTCTGGTCAAACTGAATGTAATGTTGTAGAACTAAGGGAGAGAAAGCACAGCCACTAGTTTGAACACTAGAAGTGGACAAGTACTGGCAAGTACCTGTTCTGGTGGGTTACCTTCACTAAAACTCCAACATCAGCAAGACACTGAAGATCACTGAAAGATCATGTGCAGAACAAGGCTGCTTCAGCACCAGTTGTGCTGCAAAAAGTTGAAACTAAGTTCCTGAAAGAAACCCCAAAGGCAATTGCATCTCATTTCTTCCAGGTTTCAAAAGCTGAGGCATCAGGAAAAAGCCACTAAGGATGGCAGTGGGGTGATGATGTTGATATATTAAGTGGTGTTTTCCCACTGAAGCATGAGAAAACACTGCCACAGCACAGACCTTCCAATGAAAGAGTATTTCTGATGAAATGCAGATCTAGGGTTCTGAGCAGTTCTAGTCACTTGAGGCCAGCTTCATGTGAAGCAGTGACATTCCTTTAGATTCAGAGTTCAATTCAAAGCCTTGATTACTTATGAATCTCTCCCAGATTAAGGTCTCTACACTCTACTGGTCAGAGTGTTCCCTGTGTTTTAACCTTCAGCTGAGGTCAACTGAGATTGAGCTGACCTTAAACATTTTGATTTGAGTCACAGAATTTGATGTGAATGGTTCTCTGCTCCCACTTCAGTTCAACAAAGCTGGAATGTATTATGTTTCAAGTCATAAGGCACAAATCTCTCTCAGTAGGCCCTCTGAGAGAGGAGCTGGGTCCAAGTGAAGGAGAACGAAGGCCTTTTTTCTTGTGTCAGCTGAGATGGTTTCAGCAATGCTGTTGCAGCAGCACTTTGATGTGGCTTCACATATCATACTTATAGTAATGAATTGCTCCTACATTTGAAGCATAGTCACACTGCCTAACTTAGCATTGATGTGCTGCATTCTTGTCACAAAGACAGGCTGCTGCTAAAAGTAACAGAAAATGCTGGTCAGTAGCTGGTGGTTTGAGACAAATTCTGACACAGAACTTGTGTTCTAGAGAAAAATCAAGAAGGTGTATGCAGGCTATTTATTAACTTACTTGTATTGGAGTAGGGTTGCCAGCACTAGTTTGAGGATTCCTCACTGGAGGACTGCGCAGAAGTCTAACTTCCTGAGGATTTTTTTAAACCTTTCCACATCTGTGCTTGTATTATATAGCTTCCTTATTGAGCCATCTCTGTATAAATGCATTTTTGATCTCTCACTCCTTTCAGCTGAACTAAAGTTGATATTTTGGTTACTTGCTTCAGAGAGTGACTTCTACTCTTTTAAAAAATAACAGATAAAAATCTGTTCTTTGGAAGTAAAGAGGATTAAACAATTTGCAAAAAATCAAGACAAAAATGTTACAGTTCAGTCTTAGAAAAGATTGCTGCAAAACTGTAAAAGAAGAAATGTTTTTATCCAGGATCTGACAAAAAATTTATTATATGGACCACTGAACTCATCTTTTGTCAATTATCTCAGTAAACCTACGAGATTTCTTGGAAGATAGTTAGTCAAATGAGGAGCCAAGATGAATCAGTGGATATAATTTATTTTGACTTTAAAAAGGCTTTTGATGATAAAGTCCTTAGCAAGAGGCTATTAAGGAAAGTTAGCAACCATATGGTGAAAGATAAAGTCCTGCCATGGATTAAAAAGTGGTTAAGAGATAAGATAAAAAGACTGGGAATAAATGGATAATTCTCTCTGGAAAGAGGTTAATAGCAAGGTGCCCCTTCATTACCTTGATGAGCAATCGATATCTCACTTCACCTGCTTTTGAGCATCATTAATAGTGAGGTACACAGTCTGGAGATGAAAACATTCACACAAGTCAGAACACCGAAGGAAATACTACCTAAAGGCATTTGGGCAACTCAAGGGTAGATGAAACTTGCCTGAGGTAGAAAGAAAAACACAATGCAAAGCCTGTTAGAAAGAAAGGTTCAAATTACTACTTCATGTGGTATCTCCCAATGACTTGCAGAGTCTGTGGTCAGTTTATTGAAGGCAATTGTTCACATGTGTCATGAGGAAGGGAAGACAAACAGATGCAGTGGTTTCACTGCATGGGGCTCCTGGAAACAAAGTGGTTCATGGCAGCAAGTAACTTCAAACTGAGCCCACTGAGAACAGCTCAGTGGGAAACAACTATGCATGGACAGGGAGATGGAGCTGAGTGGAGATCAGCAAGAATTTTTTGGCTGTTGGGATTTTTTTCCTCAGAAAATGAAGATATCTCAAGATATAAATTTAATATGGCAATATACCAGGATTGGTGAACTTCTGTGGAAGATATTTCTGAGGGACTGAATGGAGAATTAAATTGCAATTTCAAGACACATTATCCCAATTAAATAATCCAATAGTGAGGGTCAATGCCTAGACAGCCATAGATCTTGGTTCAAATCCTTGCTCTATCCAACATGAGCACTCCTGGAGCAGAGATTTGAATCCTGCTTTTCTTCACAGGGATACCAAGTTGGTATAAATACCATAAATGTCTCATAAATACTTACAAGTGAACTATGCAACAGAAGAGAATGTGAGATAGCCAAAGAATGATAGCACCCAAATGAATGCTATCACCATCAGATAAGTACTATTCACCATCAGAAAGTAGGGATCCATAGTCAGGTTTCTGCTGTGTTTGCTTCAGAGCAGGGGTATGAATTTGGCTGCTCCTCTCTTTGAACAAGTGCTCCAATTATTACTGACTTCTGGCTTTGGTATGTGCATCTTTTGTACTGGAGTACTTGAAATCATGAACATATTTTCAAAAATGAGAAAAGCACTAATTGCACAGGTATTTGCCCATCAGTGTATTTCTGACATAACAGAGTGGACAAAGAGAAGAAAACTTCCCTTAAGCCAGCAATGTAGTGCCAGTTTGCATTTTCCCTGAAGATTCAGTCTTTTCACAAAAATTCAGTGCAGTAAGAGGTCACCATTCCAACTGAGCTGCTTACTCAGTACTGTACTCATTATCTGCAGTGGTTATCCAGTTATTGCCACTTTCAGCCTGGTAGTTTCTGTATTTCTAATGCTTTTGATTTACCATGGCCATAGCAGCTGTATTGGAGCAAGCACAGGCAGTGGACTGGGTAAATGTAAGACTGAGTTAGTTCTTGAAACCTGGGCAAATTCAGTTTGTGCAGAAGACCTTAAAGGTCTGAGGGAAGAGAAAGAACATATTCTTGTTGTTAATTGGAAAGAATTGCATAAATAGTTGGCAATTTCTATGTGGGTTATTACTACAAAGTATGAAGAGAATTAGAAGAGAATTCAAGCTGTAGATGCAAACAATGGTAAATCTAAATAAAATATACACTGAAACTTCAAATCTGACGACAGAGGGAGTTATCTAGTGTCAGCATCAGATATTGAAGCATTCCACAGATGGGAAAAATAGCTGTTCCCATTTTCTGTTCTTCATCTCTAATTTTTTCTGCCTCATGTTGTGCTCTCTGAACTGACCCCACAGACTTGATTCCTCAGCTCCCAGTCACTGAAGCTGACTTCAGAAGGCATGAAGTCATTCAGGGAAAGCCAGCTGGGAGATAACATGCATTCATCACTTACCTGTATTTTCCCAATGCTTTGTCTTCTGTTCAAAAAATGACATAGATTCTACATATTATAGTAAATAAGCTACATTTCCTGCCTCCCCTCTTTATGTCAGTCTAGAATTATATCTGGAAAACACATACTGGAAATTTTTGATTAAGAGGAATAGTGCTCTGCAGGCACTCATTTCTGGGCAATGCCAAGAAAGCACAATGGATATGAAAGTACAGACACTTAGTAACAAAACACTTCAAATTCTTATATTAAGAGAATCTCAAATGTGTCTGTTAATTATTGTCTCCCCAGAAGCAGTTTGTCTGTGCTTAACACAAACTGTTTAGGATTTTCTGTGGCAGTGCTGGCAGCTGGCCTGATTTCAGCTGTAGGGTAAGAGCAGAGGCAAACCTTTTCACACCAGTTAAAAACCCATGATTCACAGAAATTCACAGAAAGATTTTGTAGCTCTTCCCTGCTGTGAATGCACCCCTTCCCCTTTAGGACACCCCTTTATAAAAGTTTCCCTTAAACCAATTCTACAACTTTTCCTCATGCTGAGGTTCTTCTTCTCTTTCTCAGACTTCAATCAGTTGGCGGTCAAGAAACAAAACATAACAAGTCCAGCTGAATTAGCAGCCCAAACAAGCTGCAAACTGAGAATGTTTATTCCCTCGGTTACTACACAAGGCAGTGATAGAGCTAAGACAGTACAGAAACCAGCATCTTCTTTTTATACCAAATGATCTGTTAAAGTAATTTTCACTTACCAAAACCACTATGAAAATGCTTTGCAAAGCAGATTTGATAATACGATAACCAAGGAAGGATAGCTCCATCTCCCAGAAATGTCTTTGGCCTCTCACATGGAGACAGCAAAAGGAGAAGGCTGGAAAGAGCACAGTGCACTAAGTTCATTCCACCTCCACTGTCAGATACCTGGGAGAGGTTCAAGTCTCAGTTGGGAGAATGGAGTTTTGGAAGAGCATAAGAGGAAACCATCAATGTAAAACTGAGCAGATCATCCTCAAGAGCTCTCAGGTTCTCAGAGCCATCACCTCAGTGGTTGTGCTTCCTGTACAGCAGACACTACTGAGGTGTCCTTACCAGGCACATTACAGCCACAGCTCATCTCATATATCTGATGTTTCTGGAGCAGCCATGAGTGCTGCCAGAGTTTCTGCCATGGAGTGAATATTTGTAGAAGTATAACTTGAAGACAGGGAGAGCTGATCCTCTCCCTCTTAAACGTATGGGCACAGCACAGCCAGCATGCCCCTCACAAGCTTAAAGATGGCTTGATGTGCCACAGGGCTGCAGAATAACTCAGTTCCAGGCAATACTGTCCTGCAGATGCAGTCCCTCCCCATATGGTAAGAAATAGAGAATTCAAGAATCATCACAAAGAAAAGAGAGAGAATCTTACATGTGGCAGTTCACTACTTGCCAGCCACAAAGAACAAGTTGACCCTGTCCCAGTGCCTGGTCCACATCCTATGCACCAATTCTCATTGTACCCATATAAAATACTTTCCACAGAGAACATGCTGAGGCTTAAAAAAGCTGGGATAAATAATTTGGGGCTTGTTTTTTTTTTAAGGAAGCACAGGTTGACTCCAAATATTGAAGTCACAATAGATACTGCAGCACATCTTACATAAAAACGCAGCATTGTGTAACTTTCATCACTAAATAAATATATTTTCTCCCCAGTGCAAGTCCTTGCCACTGTGTGCTACATCAGGTGCACAGGTTGGAAGGACTTTACACACAGATAGCTGCTCATTTCAGTAAATCCACCAGAAGAATATTCTACAAGTTTCAATAATTCACCTAAATAATCAAATAAATTAAATTTACATAGGCAGTATTTCTTCTCTCTGTGCTCTTGGAAGGAGCTTTGCTAGAAACTCCAAGTATAATGTATTTTTTTAAAGATCAGTGAATAATGAATTTACATTCTTCTGGTGCATGTTACAGATCTTTAACAAATCTTGTTTAGGGATTCCTGGAATTCAAGTACGTTCTATCCTAAAAAAATTGTTTATTTACCAATTTTACAGTTCCAGAAATTGAATGCAGTTGGCAAAACATATTTTAAAATTATTTCATTTAGTTTAAATGTTTACCAGTACCTCTATTGTTTTATTAAGAATTAACTCCCGAATGGTTATGATTTTACCCTTGGAGGCAGCTGTAATAAAGAGCTCGAGAATTCTGTGTCCTGGTTGTGTATTTAAAATTCTCAGCTAACAAGGGGGAGAGAGGCTGCTAGGAATGCTTACAGATGGCTGATTTTACAAGGTTTGGGGTTGTTGGTTTTTTGGTTTTTTTTTTAGCTAAAGTGCTTTAGTCAAAGGTTATTTACTGTTTATGGAAGTTGTTTGTCATTTAAGACATGAAGCGACTCCTCCAAAAGAATTGAGTTACAATCCATTATTACATTTTTGATTGTTTTTCTTTGTAATAGGTGGGAAAATGGATCCTGGATAAAAGTCTTGCCCAAGACAAGACTCCAAGCTGAAGACTTCAGTCAACTATAAATCACTTCTATTTCCTGCAGAGAAAGGGAAAAGGGAGAGAAGAGCAAGAAGGAAAAACAGAGGCAGGGGATGTGCCAAGAGAAATGTTCAGTACCTGCCCTGAGCTAAATAACTCTCAAAAGCAGCCAGGAGCTGATATCTCACAACCAAGCTTAGAAGAAACATGTTACCATTGTTTTTGACTTAATATTGAATTAAAATAACTTTTTTTTACTTGTTCCATTAGTTTGAAATGTGCAACATCTTACATTTCTGAGATGATGGCATTATACATTTTGAATTAGTAAAGGTCACTCTTCAGCTTGTGCTCTTGCAGACAGGAAGCTATGGTTGCTGATGACTGAGATTATTCAAAGATTTTTAGAAGCAGTTCTCTAGTTTTAGAGCAGAGAAAGACACAGACACTTCCTGTGCAAACTATCTGGGATCCTGCTCTCAAGTATCCTCCATCAGACATTCTGGAAGCATATTTTACACCGAAACCAGCAATAAACAAACTTCATGCCAAATACTCTTTGCACGGTGTGATTACCCCCTGAGTGTAACAGGCACAATATCAAATAACTGTGTTTCTTTAGTTAAACTATTTTCACAGAAATTGCATGCAAGAAACCATACTTTTAATTTGCATATTGCAGTTTGCAGTGAAGTGGAATGAAATCTGAAATAGCTGACTTTCTGAGGAAACATTCTTTTAGAACATGGAATTGCTGTAACAAATAAGAGGACAAATTAGTTTTGGCACCCGCTTAAAAAAAGAGAAAAGATGAAAAGCTTGTGAAGTGATGATATGGAGGAAAGATTTACACTGCATCAGCCAAAATAAGTTTCTTATCAGTTTTAAAGCTCCCAAAGTTGTATTTCCAGTAGATAAAAATGTTATCACCTTTTCCCAGTGGTGATGTGCTTATTTTCTGATTAAGTCAGTTGGTGATTAGAAACAAAGTCTGACACATTGTGCTTTGTTTACACAGTACATTTGAAACTTCTCCAACAGATATTAAAACATTCTTTAACTAGAGCGGTTAAAAATGCAAAGACTCAAAATATAGAAACGAATTTAAAAATTCAAACTGGATTTACAAAAAACAATGACTGCTCTTACAGCCCATATGAAATACCTAAATAAATTTCATCCCATAATTCACCATAGAAAACCAGCAGATTTTTCTACATTGACCCTCTTAGCTGTCCCTTTATGAAAACAAGTCTTAAAGGTTAGCAGGAAAAATATGCCCCTTTCTGATGTCTCTCAGGGGTGTACTGGAGTATCAGGGACATTGGCAGAGACCTGTTCCAGTCAGTACTGGAACTACCTGATAATATTCCGATTCCCAGAGGGATTGTGTGAGTCCCTCGGGCACTCAGGGCAATTGAAGAAAGAAAACATTATTATTTTCTGATTCAGATACACAGGTGTGTACAGTAATTTCCTCTGAAGTACATCAAAAGCAACTGAAACTTATTTGAGAACATCTGATTTTGCACTGAAAATAGCTTCCAACAGCTCTGCAGAAAATACCACATTTATCAAGAAGTGGCAAAACTAGCCACAACGGATGTAACTTGCTTTTCTTGCATCCTATGGTTTCTCGGATGATTACAGGATAAAAATCTGTGGCTGTTATTGCAGAATCAAGGCAAGTCTTGTCTCTATGCTCAAAGGCAGAATAAAATTGATTTTAAACAAAATCCCTCCTTTTGAGGACCAGCCGTGAATTTCCCTGCCAGAACAAATGAACACAACTTACCTTGGTGTATTTGATTTCCAGGTTGAGAGTGGGAGAAGGTAGCAGATGCAGAGATGCCATCAGAGCTGCAGGGTCTGACTTCACCTCTCCTGGCATCTCAATTTTACTGGAAGTCATAGTCTGAGGTGGAGGGGTGGGGGGAAGG
>VZTY01007408.1:1607-14572 GCA_013400935.1 Turnix velox
TGAGGTTTTTTGGGGTTTTTTTTACTTATGAATTTTTTTCTTTGGCTGATTAATTTGTTTTTTTATTTCCTGGTTCTCTAATTCCTCACTTTCCACGCTGCCTGCTCTACTTTATGCAGAGGAGGGTAACCTCTTATTTTTTTCCAGTGTGCTGTACAGTGTTTGCCCCCCTCCCAAGTGGAAACACAGCAGGGGAGCTTAAACACTCCCAGGGCAGAAAAAAGACCAAGAAAACTTCCTTTGTTCCAAGCAGACAGTACGAGGTCATGTTACTATGGCAGCACAAACTCATTTCCCCCCTCATTCTAACTGGTAGCTCCACTTTGCCCATAGTTTTATTCCCTGGGAAGCCTAATCCAAGAGTTCAGGTTTGTGTTTGGGGGTTGAGAGGTCAACAGCAACATGACAATGGCCCAAGTCAAAAGAAAAAAAGCAAGCTATGATATAAGCAAAGTCAGAGAGTGGCTTCACCAATCACTAGGGGCTGGCTTGGACAAGGAGAGGTTAGAATTCATCCTCTCCCTTTAGCCTGAAGTTCCTGATTCAGCTGTTTTGTGCTCAGCATACTAAGAGCCTGAAGAGTGAACAATAAAAGATGACACTTGAGCAAACAGTAAAAGATGAGTGTGGCTCACACACCCAGAGCTGTGTTTATAAACTAAATTATTCCTGCATTTACAGGCATCTGAGATTAATGTCGTTATTTTTCCTGCATCATTCCTTACAATTACTAATGGGATAGAACTTCACAACACTGGGACTGCAAGAGAAGTTTCTGAATTAACATCTATGTGTGTGTTTGCATCTGTAAATTCTCCAATAAAAAGGGACAAGTAGCCTCAAATATTGTTTTAAAGAATGAGAAGTAAATATTTTTATAAAGAATGTGTGAGTTAAAATACTGATTTCCCAAGTTTTAAAGGAAAAGCACAAGTTTGTGAATTAACATCTATGTGTGTGTTTGCATCTGTAAATTCTCCAATAAAAAGGGACAAGTAGCCTCAAATATTGTTTTAAAGAATGAGAAGTAAATATTTTTATAAAGAATGTGTGAGTTAAAATACTGATTTCCCAAGTTTTAAAGGAAAAGCACAAGTTTGTGAATTAACATCTATGTGTGTGTTTGCATCTGTAAATTCTCCAATAAAAAGGGACAAGTAGCCTCAAATATTGTTTTAAAGAATGAGAAGTAAATATTTTTATAAAGAATGTGTGAGTTAAAATACTGATTTCCCAAGTTTTAAAGGAAAAGCACAAGTTTGTGAATTAACATCTATGTGTGTGTTTGCATCTGTAAATTCTCCAATAAAAAGGGACAAGTAGCCTCAAATATTGTTTTAAAGAATGAGAAGTAAATATTTTTATAAAGAATGTGTGAGTTAAAATACTGATTTCCCAAGTTTTAAAGGAAAAGCACAAGTTTGTGAATTAACATCTATGTGTGTGTTTGCATCTGTAAATTCTCCAATAAAAAGGGACAAGTAGCCTCAAATATTGTTTTAAAGAATGAGAAGTAAATATTTTTATAAAGAATGTGTGAGTTAAAATACTGATTTCCCAAGTTTTAAAGGAAAAGCACAAGTTTGTGAATTAACATCTATGTGTGTGTTTGCATCTGTAAATTCTCCAATAAAAAGGGACAAGTAGCCTCAAATATTGTTTTAAAGAATGAGAAGTAAATATTTTTATAAAGAATGTGTGAGTTAAAATACTGATTTCCCAAGTTTTAAAGGAAAAGCACAAGTTTGTGAATTAACATCTATGTGTGTGTTTGCATCTGTAAATTCTCCAATAAAAAGGGACAAGTAGCCTCAAATATTGTTTTAAAGAATGAGAAGTAAATATTTTTATAAAGAATGTGTGAGTTAAAATACTGATTTCCCAAGTTTTAAAGGAAAAGCACAAGTTTGTGAATTAACATCTATGTGTGTGTTTGCATCTGTAAATTCTCCAATAAAAAGGGACAAGTAGCCTCAAATATTGTTTTAAAGAATGAGAAGTAAATATTTTTATAAAGAATGTGTGAGTTAAAATACTGATTTCCCAAGTTTTAAAGGAAAAGCACAAGTTTGTGAATTAACATCTATGTGTGTGTTTGCATCTGTAAATTCTCCAATAAAAAGGGACAAGTAGCCTCAAATATTGTTTTAAAGAATGAGAAGTAAATATTTTTATAAAGAATGTGTGAGTTAAAATACTAATTTCATAAGTTTTAAAAGAAAATTAAGAATTATAACTTGTTTTCCTTCACTTACTAGGCTAAAGATTCAATTTCCATTTAATTTACTATATTCTTCTCCCCTACAATTTCAAGCTTTGCTTTAGGAATTGAATCCTAAGTTGTCTCATGTCCCAGAGAAGAGATTTCAAGAAGATGAGACAAAAAGTAATGTTTCCTCAGGCAAATAACCAAGAAAAAGAGAAAGGCTGCCCAAAAGGCATATTTGTGTCATATTTATTCCTGTTACCACAGTCCTGTGCTTCTCACTGGATTGGAATTGCCTTCCTAAAATGTCCCCCCATAAAACTTGTTATATCCTTTATGGATTATTTTCATTTAGATGAGGAAAATGGTTGTTTTGTTTGGAAAAAGAGAATTTTCCCTTAGAAGCAAAGTAGCTTAAAATTAAAAGCCACTTTACAACCAAAGTGTGTCTAAAGCTTCTCTTTCATTGAAAAAAAAATTATTTTTGTGAAAGCTGCATCACTTTTGTGCTGAATTTCCCTGAGAAATTTCTTCCCCACAGAGAAGAAATGGTTTTTTTACCCAATTTGATCAACACAAAGGTTGGATACTAGATCTTCAGGATCAATGTGGGTCTGCATTTCACAGCATCTTCAAGGAGAAGCTAACACAAAAAAGGAGGACATAAGAAAAAGCCACAAAAGGCTCAGTTCAGTCCCTGGGATGAATTGGAGTTGGAACTAGATGATCTTTAAGGTCCCTTCCAACCCAAACCATTCTGTGATTCAATTTTTTAATAGGGTCCAGGATGGCAGGACTAGGAGTAATGGATGCAAATGGGAAGAGGGGAGATTCAGGCTGGAGAGGAAGAAAGAAATTCTGTATTTTGAGGGTGGTGGGACACTGGAAGAGGTTGCCCAGAGAGGTTGTGGATCCCCTGGAGGTGTTTAAGGCCAGGCTGGATGAGGCACTGAGCAACCTGGTGTGGTGGGAGGTGTCCCTGCCCATAGGGTTGGAACTAGATGATCTTGAAGGTCCCTTCCAACCCAAACCATTCTCTGATTCAATTTTTTAATAGGGTGCAAGATGGCAGGACTAGGAGTAATGGATGCAAATAGAAAGAGGAGAGATTCAGGATGAAGAGAAAAAAAGAATTTCTTTATTTTGAGGGTGATGAGACACAGGAAGAGGTTGCCCAGAGAGGTTGTGGATCCCCTGGAGGTGTTTAAGGCCAGGCTGGATGAGGCATTGAGCAACCTGGTGTGGTGGGAGGTGTCCCTGCCCATAGGGTTGGAACTAGATGATCTTGAAGGTCCCTTCCAACCCAAACCATCCTACAAATTGCTTTTCAACCTGCTATTCTGTTATCAGAATGAAATCACAACCAAAAGGAGACACCTAACTTGGGTTATTTTGAGTTTGTCCCATGTCTCCACAAGCCCCATTCTAAATCCTTGCTGTTTCTGCTGCCCACCTACATTGAATTATATTGAACTTAGAATGAAGCAATTCAAACTCTCAAGAAATACTTCCAGTCAAATGCTAACAACAGCTATTGGTGAGGACAGTGTAACAAATAAAATAAGCTCTTTGGGATGGATTTATTTGTAAGAGTAAAATGCATCTTATGCTGTAAACTGCCAAAAGATTCTAGGTTACAGTTAGTTATCTGTAATATTGACAACTTTTAGCTCTAATCTTCAATTCAAACTTATGAAAATCAACTTAGGAAAGAGAAAAAAGGATGCACATGCCCACTGCTAAGTGGAAACATTCTGCAAAGTGGACTTTTTTTTCCTTGGGCTGTCTTATAGACATCAGTTTCCTGAAGGAATACTGCAGACTCATACACACACACACATCAGCAAAATAAACAATTTTTCTTAATTCTCTGCTGGAAGCTGTTAATTCCCATTTTGTGAGTAGAAAATTCTTGAGATTTAACTTCTTAAGGGCGTTTGTATCCACTTTTGTAGTTATTAAATACTTCACAAAAGGGATTTCACTCTCTCAAACACCAAGTTTTTGAGTTCTCTCTGGTCAGGGTGTGAAAGAAAGAGAATTGATGCAAATCTGGGGCCAAATTAACTTCACAAGGATTTGATTTATTTACTAAACATGCCAGATGTGCACAAGTCAGCAGGAAGCATTTATTGATTAGCCATTGACAGGGCTGTGGCCCCTTCTCGTGCCAGATTATTGATTGGGTTCACTTGGTCAATGTGCATCTCTAAGCTACTGTCTCCTGAAAATGAGCAGCTCAAGGCTTTGGGGAGGAGGAAGAGGACTAGAAAATACTGAAGACATTAAAAATCCCCATGACAAAAGGCTCAGGGCAGCTCTGCTCAGTTCCTAGGCTGAGAAAACCAGAAATAATCCATTAATCCTGGACAGAGCAGGGTAGAGCATGCCTGCTACCCAAACTGAGTTCCAGATTGACTTCTCTACAAATAAATCACCCCCTTTCCCTTTAACATCAGATGCCACAGGTTGTTATTATGTCTGGCATCAGTTCTGAATGAGTAGAACTTCTTTTTATAGTTCTTTCCCACTGCAGGATGAGTCTGCTGTTTTCACAGCATTGACTGAGAGGGATATATTTCAATCTCTCTGATTTTTTTTCAGGAATAGAGGATTTAGAGGAAACAAAGCTCTCTAAAAGCCTGCTTTAATCTTTTTGTTGGATCTTTTTGCCTCACTGCATTTTAAAAACTCAGCTGAGGGAAATCAATCTATTCTTACAAATAGCCAAAGCATGCCTGGAAGAGTCTTAAGGGACAGGGAAGAGGCAAGAATCTGCTTCAGCCATTTCTAGGAGTCAAAAAATCTTCAGTTTCTCATCTAGCTTTGATGCAATTCATTAAAATAATTAATAATAAATTAAAATAATCCCCTTTATTCCCAGTCCCATTTCTGTGCTCCTGTCCCACACACAGACTTAGTTAGACAGTTTAAAAGCTAAACTTTTTACATCTCTCAGGTGGCCTGACACATGAACCACCTCTAAATGCAGCATATTAGGAGTAATGTACTTAATTAATTAGGTCTTAGGACCATTAAAGGGAAGCTCAAAGACCTATAACTTCTTATTTTATTAGCAATAAGAACCTTCTTTCTAGAGAAATAGCTTTTTGGGGTTTTTTATTTAAAAAAATCCCACAAAACTCAACACCATCCATGCTTTTAAGACCTTCAGGCTTTGCTGGCAACTGACCAAGAGGTTGAGGGTTGGGTTTCATTTACATAAATCAGAGCTGATTACCATTCCCCTCCTCATTAATGCTCTGAGTCCTGATTAATAATTGGGAATACACAGAAGGTACAGATGCATTTAGATGTGTCTGAATACATGGCTAATGCCAAAAAGTGTTTCTGAAAACAAAACTCTGTTACAGAGGGCTCACTCCCAACCCACAAAGGCCAACCAGACTCCACCTCTGTTCCAAAGGGCAGAGAAAGATCTGATCATTTCATTATTTGATAATTTCTTTATTTCCTACAGGACACAACATAGAATGATAGAATGGTTTGGGTTGGAAGGGACCTTCAAGATCATCTAGTTCCAACCCCCCTGCCATGGGCAGGGACACCTCCCACCACACCAGGTTGCTCAGTGCCTCATCCAGCCTGGCCTTAAACACCTCCAGGGATTGAGGGGGCATCCACAACCTCTCTGGGCAACCTCTTCCAGTGTCTCACCACCCTCACAGCAAAGAAATTCTTTCTTAGAACATCTTAATTTTGATCCCTGGAGGGAGGGTGGAAAGAGAGATGAGCTGCTATCCTGGCCTGACTGGTCACTCGTTGGCCACTCCTGGTCCTACAGCCTGAATCCCTCCCATAAAAAATGTCCCAAGGTGGAAGCAAGAACTGTCCTCCTGTCTGTAGCAGAATCATAGAATGGTTTGGATTGGAAGGGACCTTAAAGACCATTGAGTTCCAACCCTCTGCCATGGGCAGGAACACCTCTCACTAGACCATGTTGCTCAATGCCTCATCTAGCCTGGCCTTAAACACTTCCAGGGATTGAGGGGACATCCACAACCTCTCTGGGCAACCTCTTCCAGTGTCTCACCACTCTCACAGCAAAGAATTTCTTTCTTCTCTCCACCCTAAATCTTCCCTCTTCCAATTTGCATCTGTTATTCCTATCCCTTCCATCCCATATCCTAATAAAAAGTCCTACCCCAGCCTTTCTGTAGCCCCCTTCAGGTACTGAGAAGCTCCTCTGAGGTACCCCCTGAGCCTTGTGTTCTCCAGGCTCAACAACCTCAACTCCTTCAGCCTGTCCTCAGAAGGGAGGTGCTCCAGCCCTCTCATCATCTTCATTACCCTCCTCTTGACCCTTTAAACTTCATGGAACAGAGCTCATCCCACATTTCAACACACAAATACCCATTACCTACCAGCATCCCTACTGCTTACGTAGAGCCAAGTTACTCACATGGAAAAAGGAAATCGATTTATCTATTGGATAATTAGTAAACTTCAATAATTGCAGAAACCTCTTAGTAATCAGTTAACATTTAATTAACATACAATAACTGTCCTTTTAAATCCCCATTACATACCTATTGGAGTTAATTAGGACCTACATGTAGCTTTTGCACAACTCCTGTGGAAATCAAACTGCAGTTCAAGAGGAAGAAGACTGAAAGCCAATGGGTTGCTTATTTCTGCTGCACTGAGTTACTCCAGTTTAACTTAAAGACAACACTAGGTTTCAGATTTAAACAGTTTATGATTACTTAAAAACATGAATGAAAAAAACCCCAGGAATGGATCAAGATTTCCAGCTGCAAATCTGTTACAACAGATCTTTATGGATGATGCAAAACTCTTCATGTACAAATGAAGAGTAACCCACAATGTTCTTTTTGGTGTTGTTCTAATGAGATAAATAGAATCACAGAATGATTTGGNCTCTGGGCAACCTCTAACAGTGTCTCACCACCCTCACAGCAAAGAATTTCTTTCTTATCTCCAGCCTAAATCTCCCCTCTCCCAATTTGCATCCATCACTCCTAGTCCTTCCATCCCATATCCTATTAAAAAGTCCAACCCCAGTCTTTCTGTAGCCCCCTTCAGGTATTGAGAAGCTCCTGTGAGGTCCTTCCTGAGCCTTCTCTTCTCCAGGCTGAACACAACCAGGCACTTTTTGACAGGTACTTCAGCTCTGTGTCCCTCAGATAAAGGAACTCTGGTTAAACATCCAACACAATAAGATCCAAATTTGAACTAGGCAATGTGTTTGTTAGTATAAATATTTGATTCCAACTTTATGATACCCTAGAATACATCCCAGGATAAATCCTACATACCACAGAATCACTGGAGATGGTGACCTTCAAACAGCAAACACTTTTTTTCCCCCCTTAATAAGATATTTATTCTCCTCCATTCATCAACATCCAATTAGCTTGAGCCCTTCCTTTAGTGCTGAGGGTTTCTTTCAGTGGCACAAAAACAAAACAAAGAATAGTAAACCCCAAATACAGCCCTGGGTATAATTAATTAATTAATAGAGAGATGGGCAGGGACACCTTCCACTTCACCAGGTTGCTCAATACCTCATCCAGCTTGGTCTCAATGAATTTGTCCCCTAATTTTGTCCCTGCCCATGGCAGAGGGGTTGGAACTAGATGATTTTGAAGGTTCTTTCCATCCCAAACCATGCCATGCTAATTCTCTGTGACTAACTTTGCTATCTGCTAAGGTAGATTTATCTTCTTCTGTATGATTAGATCAACAAGAGATGGATATAGAGAGAATTTTCCAAACACCAGGCAGAATATCTGTTTTGCTTCCACTCATCCCATTGAAAGACACTCTTAAAACCTAAAACACAAAAAAAACCCTAAAATAATCTAATTAGCCTCTTCCTCTTGCAAAACAAAGCTACAAGCCTTTAGCACTGATCCATCTTCAGCACATGAACAACTCTGAGCTGTTTAACTCCATTAAAAGAGAAATAAAAACTATGTAATCACACTCATCTTTATTCATGCTGCTTCTTAAAATAAGATAAAGTCAGGTGGTGGAAAACATCAACAAATAAGGATGTGGAAATCCACCTCCTTGGTGTTGACCTAGCCTTGGAATATTCAGAAATTCTCTTCTACAGAGAGGAATTTTCTGAACACCTAAGCATATGTATAAAAGTGAAATCAAATGATTGCCTTTGACTTGACAGAAGTGCTGAACTAAGAACCATGCATTGTCCGCTAGTAAAGGGCATCACCTTGGGAAGAGAAAGCTTTGTAAATGTTTCTCTGGAAGTTGGTTTATTAGATATATTTATAGAGTTAATAATAACAGCCCTCAGAGAATGATGTTGCCTTAATCACACTTTCTGCAACCTTTACAAACCCCAGAAATCACAACTCTTGCTGGCAGAGATACAGATTTATCTCTGTCAAGGAAAATGAATGTTAGAAAGGGAAAATAAACCCCTAATAAAACAAAAAAATACTGGGGCAATACTCACAGTCATCTACTAGGGACATTGAGGTGACAATGAGAACACACAAAGTATTATTAGTGACTTGACTTGCTTTATTTTAATCTGAGAACCTGAGAAATTAAAACTTTGTTTTCATTATTTTAAATGTCCATATCTTACTGCTTGTAAAATTGGAATAAACTTAGATGAAATATAAATAAACTTAGATGAAAATAAACTTGGATGCTCTTGATGACTCTAAGAATAAGTATTTTGCTCAAAATAAACACTTTGCTTGGTTAAAAAGTTAATTTTGAGAATAAATATCCTAATTATAGAGGAAACAAGGTGCTGAGGCACCTCATCTAGTTAAAGATGCCCCTTTTTGCCCCAGGGGGGTGGTTTGGACTAGATGGACTTTGAATGTTCCTTCCAACTGGATGATTCTATGAAAAAAATATTTAGAACTTTACACCACAGCTTTACATTTATCACAAGGTCTTCCCACAGCACTTGCAACACCATTAGAATTCAAGACTGAAGAAGAAAATTCTCCAAATAGAGGATGCAGAGATTCCAATCTTTGTTGCTTGAAAGAAACCAATGTGTGAGTATTAAATGTTCAAAATTGTGCTGAATTAGATAAGCGAATCCCATGTAGACTTTGTTAATGATTCATAATCAGCTAATAAGCTCATCTCTAGTAGAATAATGATCCATGGACCTGTTAGCTCATTTATCACTATGTTTTACAACACGGGCAAAGAAACTAATTAAATCCCAGCATCATTACACAGAATTTCTTTTAATAGAGATACAATGATGCACTAGAGGCTGCAGATTACACTGCAAATTGTACCAAGAGATTCTGGACAGTGAGTTTTAATTAACATGTTAGCAAGAAGCTGCTCAATTCAATAATAACTAACTAGGAAACAGCTGCACACTCCAAAAAACCTTGGAGGAAGGGAAGAGGATGGAAAGAATGAAGCAAAGTGCTGGAATTCTACAGTTTTTCTATTCACAGGGGACAAAAATGTTGCTGTTCAATGACCATTTGTTATCCAGCATGGATCAGAAGACAGAACTCAGTGTTGGAGATGCTGTTAGAAGCATTTATAGTTGATTAATAAAAATTAAAAACTAAATTAGCACCATTAGGTCAGAGCAGCTGGAGCATCCACCAGCACAGAGCAACAATAAGCTGTTACCTCATTTCACTCTTTGAGGGAGGGAAGACAGACAGGAAAAAGTGTTCCCTGTTCTACAAGCAAGAGAAAAGAGTAATTTTCTAGAGAAATAAAGGGAGACAGCACAGAATGAAGAGAGAAATGACCAAACACTCCACTAATCCCAGGATGCAACTCCAAAAACGTTGGATGAAGGGAAGAGGATGGAAAGAATGAAGCAAAGTGCTGGAATTCTACAGTTTTTCTATTCACAGGGGACAAAAATGTTGCTGTTCAATGACCATTTGTTATCCAGCATGGATCAGAAGACAGAACTCAGTGTTGGAGATGCTGTTAGAAGCATTTATAGTTGATTAATAAAAATTAAAAACTAAATTAGCACCATTAGGTCAGTGCAGCTGGAGCATCCACCGGTTGTTGCTTCATTTCACTCTTTGAGGGAGAGAAGACAGACAGGAAGAAGTGTTCCCTGTTCTACAAGCAAGAGAAAAGAGTAATTTTCTAGAGAAATAAAGGGAGACAGCACAGAATGAAGAGAGAAATGACCAAATAGTCCCAGAATGCAACTCAGGAAGGGCTAAAAAGTTTTGCAGGCAGAGAAAAAGGAAACTTATTTGGCAGCAACAAGCAGTAGATTAAATTGCAGTAGATTAATTGAAACCTGCAACAGTGGGGGAAAACCCAAGAGTTTGGTACATATTAGGGATGAATTTTCATATTTTATTGTGACCTTATCCAATGTGGGTGCAGGAAATCTCTACCTTGTCCACTGTTAAGTCTCTGGTGACAACAGGGCTCTAGCATGGGACTTAAGTCCAGATTCAAAAGCCAAGATGCTCTCATGCTACATCATTTTAACACTACGTACTCCAGCAGCATTAGGAGAGAAGCTTTCAAAGAATGCTGTGACCTTGCTGCCCCCTATTCTGAAGCTGGGAAAATTACAGCTTTCCTTGAAAGTTGAGTTGCGGAGAGCTCTGAGGATTTCAAGAAACGAGGATGCTCTGCGATTTACACAGCACAGGATGGCTTTCAAGATCTCGGCATCCACACTGTGTAAAAGAAACATCCACAAACTCTCTGCTTCCATCCACTTCAATTCCCCCTTCAGCTTACTGGGTTCCATCTAGGAACTGATTTTTTTTAAGCTATTATTACAGGAAACAATAATAATCCTGATTGTTTATGCCAATGTTCAAACTCAGATGGAACAAACACTGAGCTACAAGATGGATTTTAGTTATATTAAACATATTCTTTTGGGTTTGGTGGGTTTTTTTGGCCCACCAAAGAAGGAAAGAGAGGGGAGATGAGGTAAAAAAACCCATGTAACAAACCTAAGAGTCCTTCCCCATCCAAAACCATATGAGTCAAGCATTCTGTCCATAGATTCCTCAATCTCTAGGCAGTGAAAGAAAAATAAGTAATTCCAATCCTAATTCACAATTATCTTCATTAATACTAAGTTGATTAGAATGCTCCTAAAATGCCCAATATTGGGCATGAAGAGTAACATTCATTACTTTCCTTTTCATCTATTTCAACTCTTTCCTCTAGAAGTTTCTTTGTTTTGTGTTTTTAGAGCTTTTTCTGTCTAATGTAAATATCTCTCTCCATCTTTGCTCACAGCCTGATGTGTTTTTGCCAACCTTCCTTTACACACAGAAATTTCTATGCCCAGTTATCCCACGAGCACCAACTACTCCAATAAAATAAAGCACAAACAAATTCCCCTTTCTTATATAAAAAACATCATCAGGCAGACCTCCCAGCCTCTTTGCTGGATTTGGAAAGGGGATTGTGGAGGAGCAAAAAGAAGCTTAGGTTTTGAGGAAAGGTAATTTTGGAAGGTGGAATTACAGCTTAAGAAAGTCCCCAGAGAATTTTTTCTTGATGCAAAGCTAACAAGACCTTGTGATAATTTCTTGGGAACTGGCCTCATTCCAAGATGGATTTTTTAAACACAGATTACAAAGCAAACACCATCCCCCACAAGTATTAAGGAAGAAGAAAATAACAGAATGGGGGCTGCAGAAATGGTCTCTATTGTGGGACCAAAACCTGTCAATCAAGCAAGTTGACAGGCATCAGAGATTGACAGACAGGCCCTCTCTCTTGACTTCAGTTATCTAGGGGAATGGGGAAAGTGTCTGCAAGAACATGTTAAATTGCCAAAGTCATTACCAGTCACCAATTACTAAAGAAAAGATAACAAGGTGTATTTTAGAAAAATCGATGCAACAACAGGCATTTCAATAAAGTGAGTTTTTCAGAACTTTAGAAAACAAAATGAACTATTTAGGGAATACATGATGGCTTTTTTTTTCATAGAATACCAAGCACTCCACTATACCAGTAGGCTTTGGAGATTCATTGCTATTCTCTCTATATTTTGTAGCAGGGCCAGAGGTCAGCCAACAAATATTTCCCTTTGTCTGTTCTTGGGTTTAACCTAAAGAAGGAAAGGAAGCTTTCTGTGCCAGTGATTAAATCTAGGTTCTGTGCTTAGCAAACTACACTCCAAAAGCCATTTTGCTCCCCAAGTGCATTTATTTTGGTTGCAAGAGTAAAATTTATTATATGGTAATAAGTTTAAAAAAAAAAAAAAAGATCAAAGTACTTTGATTTTTATGGCCAGATTTGATTTTTTTCCATTCATTCCAGACTGAAATTTCCATTTCCAGACTGGAAAAACCCCTTGTGAATTGGGTCAGACCCACTGCAAGATCTCCAGGTGGGTTGTGGAAGCTGAAATGCAACATTTCTGTCACCTCAGTCTATTCAGAAGTTTTTTGGGAGTTATGACCTAAATTAAGCAGCAAAATTTCCACCAAAAATTAAGAAACCTGCAATTTAAGCTTTGGGAAAATAAAGTCTTTGCTGGGACAGGAGGCAACCCTCATCTTTCTGCCTCCCTTCTTATATCACAAGCTAAGAACAGAATCCAAAGAGGAGAGTAGATAGAAAATAATTTGCAAGATTCACTACTTTAAGATCAAATTTGCTTTGCTCAGGGATCTACTGTGTTACCATCACATACCAAGGAGAAAAAAAAACCCCTTAATTTAGCCTCAAATTTCAAAGGAAAGCTCCTACAGACTAAACCAATATAATTAGAAAAAACAGTCAGTAAAGAGCATTCAAAACC
>VZTY01007408.1:15999-33447 GCA_013400935.1 Turnix velox
CATTTTGTTTTTTTTTTTTTTTTTTTTTTTTATTCTTGGGAAATCTTGCTACAATACCAGTAAAATTATATTAGCCTGTAGAATTTATTAAGATAAGGCAATTACCATTACAAAAAACAATTCCAGCTCAGAATTTATGGCAAAAGAAAGAGTTATGATACTCTTAAATCATTCAGTGACGCATTACATACTTGGCTGTTTCTTCTAGCTGGGAAAATTTAGGGCTAAATGGTGTCATTGTATTAAATAACTAATTATTTTGTTGCATTTAGTGCATACTTCATCTATATTGTTAAGGAATAATGCAACTTCAATGAAGAGCTACATGCACAAGCCCATGTGGCAACCAGGTAATCAATATAAGTGACCAACAGGAGACATGAGAAATAACTGAAAGCCCAGAAACCTCAAATATGAGCTTTATTTTTAAGGTAGAAGGTCCCTTTTAGGACTCTGATGTTCTGATCTCTCTGATAAAACCAAGATTATTTAGAATTTCCTTCATTATCTCTTCTTACAGCAAATCAAAATCACCTCTGCTGAAAACTAGGGAGACTAGTCAAAGTTCCATGAATCTAGGGAGAGTCTAGGGAGAGACTAGTCAAAGTTCCATGAATTTATATATCCCTCATGCCCTCAGACAACTAATTTTGGCTAGAATATCCTGCAATTATTACTTATTTGCTACTAATTTTAGAAAAATTAAGGAAAATTTAAAATTCACCTCTTATTTTGTGGGTTTTTTTCCTGTTCAGTTGCAGCAAAAACCCATTTTGGACCCTGGCAAGTGCTGTGAGCTCTGGAAACTCAGATGGGAAATGCAGAGGTAAATAAAATTTTTAAAAAATTTAAAAAGATGATAAAAAATAAAAATAAAAAAGAAGATAAAATATTTTAAAAAGAAGATAAAAACAATTTTAAAAAAAGATTATTTTTTTTTTTTAAAAGAAGATAAAAAATATTTAAAAAAAATCACAAACCCAACATAGATAATCAACAGATTCATTCTCCAAGATGAGTCTCACAGGGCAAAAGGAAGTTAAGACCCAAACTATTCTATGATTCTATGACTGGAATTTCAGATTGAATCCATTCCTGGGCAGGAAAAGCAAATAATTTTTGGCCTTAACCTGAGCTTTGAGAAGTGCTGCTTTGCATACCTGCTGTTTCAACATTTCTTGGGTTGCAATTCAGCAGCAAATAATCAATATTCAAGCCTGCTCCCCCCTTCTATCCTCCCAGACACAACAGACTGAATTCCACCTTCTAGTTGAGTGCTGAGAGCATTTGAAATTGAGAATTTTCTGCATTTCTCCATGTCTTAAATAATATTTCTCACGCAACACAGATGAAAATCTAAATTTTTTCAAGCTGAAAGTACAGATTTGGTTCTTTTCTTTCAACTCTTATGATTGCCTCCTGTGTTTCCCAGACTGGAAAGAGCAGAATAAATGCTATGACATATGAAAATTCAGATTGTGCTAAAATACATCATGTAAAGAAAAAAAAATTCCACCATTAAAGTACTAAATTAATATTAAAGCAATGAATTAATATTAAAGTAATAGTCTTCATGCGTTTTGAGAAGATTTTCTTAACCTTTTGAGCTGCCCTGATCAGAAATTCAAAGTTTGAAAAGTGATTTCTAGTACAGCAATAGGTGAAACATCGTTTTATAGCTGGCATGTACTAGAGGAACCCTGAAAAAAATAATTCCATGAGAAATTACTTGATCTGCATTCAGATAAGCTCTAAAACACTACCAGGAGATCCTTAGCAAAATCTCTGCATAAATATATTTGAAAAATATATTTGAAAAATATATTTAGACAGGTGTGAAACAAATAGAATTCATCACTTTTTTTTCCATAAAAACTTCTTAAATGTGCACAAGAAATCAATCATAAGGGATTAAAGATTGAATCCATTCTACTGCAAAAATCTTATCTCAAAATTTTAAGGCATTTTTAGGTTCTACTATCTAGAACCTGAACCTCAACCAGGAGAACCTTAGCAAAATCTCTGAATAAGAGGAACAATTTTGCAAATATATTTAGACAGGTGTGAAGCAAATAGAATTTATCACTTTTTTTTCCAATAAAAACTTCTAAAATGAGCACAAGAAATAAACCATAAGGGATTAAAGATTGAATCCATTCTACTGCAAAATCCTGCCTCAAAATTTTAAGGCATTTTTATGTTCTACTATCTGGAAAAGGAATGCCTGAACCTCAACCAGGAAGTCTTTAGCAAAATATCTTCATAAGAGGAACACTTTTGAAAAATATATTTAGACAGGTGTGAAACAAATAGAATTCATCACTTTTTTTTCCATAAAAACTTCTTAAATGTGCACAAGAAATCAATCATAAGGGATTAAAGATTGAATCCATTCTACTGAAAAAATCCTACCTCAAAACTTTAAGGTAATTTTATGTTCTACTATCTAGAACAGTACTTTACATGGTAGCTATCACCAGACCTTCCTGTCACAAGATTTTGACATAACACCATGGTTTTTGCAAGGTATTTAACTTGGTAGCCACCTTATTGCTAAAAATCCCAAGAATTCCCATTGCAGTTGAGTGAAGAGCTGCTAAAACTCTTCCCACAGTGGATACCACATAACCCAAGGTTTCTGGCCACTACCTTGGTAGCCACCTTTAACTAAAAATCCCACAAATTCCCATTGCAGTTGAGTGGAGAGCAGCTAAAATTCTTCACCCAGTGCTTGCCACACAACCCAGGGTTTCTGCCCACCCCACTTTTAGCTAAAAAACCCAAGAATTCCCATTGCAGTTGAGTAGAGAGCTGCTAAAACTCTTCCCACAGTGGATACCACATAACCCAAGGTTTCTGGCCACTACCTTGGTAGCCACCTTTAACTAAAAATCCCACAAATTCCCATTGCAGTTGAGTGGAGAGCAGCTAAAATTCTTCACCCAGTGCTTGCCACACAACCCAGGGTTTCTGCCCACCCCACTTTTAGCTAAAAAACCNGGTTGCCACAAGCCAAGGTCTCTGGCCAGTACCTTGGTAGCCACCTTTAGCTAAAAAATCACACAAATTCCCATTGCAGTTGAGTGGAAAGCTGCTAAAGCTCTTCACACACTGGTTGCCACAACCCAAGGTTTCCTGCCACTGTCTTGGTAGCTACCTTTAGCTAAAAATCCCATCTCTTCCCACAGTGGCTGCCACACAACCCAGGGTTTCTGGCCACCCTACCTTTAGCTAAAAAACCCAACAATTCCCATTGTAGTTGAGTGGAGAGCAGCTAAAACTCTTCCCACAGTGGTTGCCACACAACTCAGAGTTTCTGGACACCCTACCTTCATAGCCATTGCAATTGAGTGGAGAGTTGTTAAACTCTTCCACAACGGTTGCCACATCAACCAGGGTTTCTGCCCACTCTACTTTGGTAGCCACCATTAGCCAAAAACCACAAGAATTCCCTTTGCAGTTGAGTGAAGAACAGCTAAAGCTTTTCACACAATGGTTCCCACATCACCCAGGGCTTCTGGCCACCTCACCTTTAGCTAAAAAACTTAAGAATTCCCATTGGAGTTGAGTGCAGAGGTGCTAAAATTCTTCACACAATGGTTGCTACATAACCCTGGGTTTCTGGCCACCCTACCTTTAGCTAAAAAACCCAAGAATTCCCATTGCAGTTGAGTAGAGAGCTGCTAAAACTCTTCCCACAGTGGTTGCCACATCACCCAAGCTTTCTGGCCTCCCTACCTTGGTGGCCATTGCAGTTGAGTGGAGAGCTGCTAACGCTCTTCACACAATGGTTGCCACATCATCCAGGGGTTTCTGCCCACCCCACCTTTAGCTAAAAAAACCAAGAATTCCCAGTGCAGTTGAGTGGAGAGCCGCTAAAACTCTTCCACAATGGTTGCCACATCATCCAGGGTTTCTGGCCACCCCACTTTTAGCTAAAAATCCAAGAATTCCCATTGCAGCTCAGTGGAGAGCTGCTAAAACTCTTCCCACAATGCTTGCCACATCACCCAGGGGTTTCTGGCCACTACCTTGGTAGCCACCTTTAGCTAAAAATCCCAACTCTTCCCACAGTGGCTGCCACACAACCCAAAGTTTCTGGCCACTACCTTGGTAGCCACCTTTAACTAAAAATCCCACAAATTCCCATTGCAGTTGAGTGGAGAGCAGCTAAAATTCTTCACCCAGTGCTTGCCACACAACCCAGGGTTTCTGGCCACCCACCTTTAGCTAAAAAACCCAAGAATTCCCATTCCAGTTGAGTGGAAAGCTGCTAAAACTCTTCCCACAATGCTTGCCACATAGAATCATAGAATAGTTTGGGTTGGAACCCAGGGTTTCTGGGTACTCCACCTTTAGCTAAAAAAAACCCAAGAATTCCCATTGCAGTTGAGTGGAGAGATGCTAAAGTTCTTCCCACAACCCAGGGGTTTCTGGCCACCCCACCTTTAGCTAAAAAACCCAATAATTCCCATTGCAGTTGAGTGGAGAGCTGCTAAAACTCCTCCCACAATGCTTGCCACATCACCAAGGGGTTTCTGGCCACCCTACCCTCCATGAGTCTGCAGGAGCTCCTTGTGCACATGATGCTACCCCCAGGGTTCTCTCCTCAGCAGGGCTGAAAGAGTTAAGGTCACAACAAGAGTGGTGCTATGTAAAGGAGAAATTTCCCTGTCCTTGCCTAAGTGAATGGCTGGGATTAAACTGACAGCCCACCTTAGTGATGGTGGAATAATTGGTTGTTCAGCTCTGTCCTTGTCAGCGCTCTGACAGTTCTGCAGATGTCCTGCTCAGCTCTCCAAAGGTTAGCCTCAGCTCGAGCTGCTGTTCATTAATCATTCCTCCCTGACAGGACTCAAAAGCAGTCCACATCTGCCACTCCATCCCCCCTCAATCCCTGTCGCACCCACAGCTTGTGTGTGTAATCACTGCTGGTTTTCTTAAGAGGATACTCAAAAAGGGAATGTGCATTTCATTAGGAGGACACATGGTTTTGCCTTCTCTCTCTTGGTAAATCCTACACCAAAGGGGCCACTAATATGATTCTTTACCCAAGACATTCATGTATAAAACTAATAAACAACAGGCTCAATGTACAAGGAGTACACAGTCACCATAATCCTTTTACAATGCTTGTAATATCCTTGTACAACAATCTTCACTCTAGTATCACCCTTATACTGAATAAGGAACCATGTAGTACCATAATAACCTCACCACAGGTACATGACAGCAGCAAACTGCACCAGATGTGGAGGAAAAAAAATGTCACCGAGGTCTAAAAGGTTCCCTTCCAAACCATTCTATGATTTTATCTCACTGAGTGGCCAGGGAAAGAAAAATCCGAATGTTTTCTTTAAATCTGGTAAATTTTTTTGACAGCTGGAGATCACAGTGACTGAAAAATCTTGTTAAAATTCTTTTAACCCGAGTGAAATGGATAATTTTCATAAAATGACCAATTTCTTCTGATTCTTCTGATTTTATGACCCCCAAGACTGATATATGCCACTTAATGCTATAAGACCTCCAACATGAACAATTCTCCACAGAAATATAAGAAAAAAATACTTCACGGTGAAGGTGAGAGAGAAGAGGGACTGAGGATGCCCAGAGAGGGTGTGGGATCTTCTCTGAAGACATTCAAACCCCACCTGGACACCTTCTTGTGGGACCTGATCTGGGTGTTCCTGCTCCAGAATGGGATTAGATGATCTCTTGAGGTGTCTTCCAGTCCCTGACCTTCTGGGATTCTCTTTGGGGGTCGTTCCTGTGGGGTCTCCTTCTCTGGAGACATTCAAACCCCACCTGGACACCTTCTTGTGGGACCTGATCTGGGTGTTCCTGCTCCAGCAGGGGGATGGGACTAGA
This sequence comes from Turnix velox, assembly GCA_013400935.1. Classification (NCBI taxonomy): domain Eukaryota; kingdom Metazoa; phylum Chordata; class Aves; order Charadriiformes; family Turnicidae; genus Turnix; species Turnix velox. The sequence goes on from VZTY01007408.1 coordinate 21,871, forward strand.
TGATCACTCCAGGTCCCTTCCAATATCTGAAATTCTGTGATTCTGGGTGATTCTGTGTAGTGCTGCACTTTTCTTTTTACACTACACAGAAATAAAAGCCATTTTAAAGCCCTTAGCCTTAGCAGAAAAAAGACAGACACAAAGCTGATTGTGGTTTTGCACAACTTATGTCCCTCCCAGTTGGCAAGAAAAGCTTAGTGGGTTCAGAAACAGAAAGACAAATGGAAAAAGGAAGATGTTTAAGGCCAAGGAATCCTCAGAAAACCAGAAAAAAAACAAAGAATATAAGTCACAGCTCCCCTTCCCAGAGATTCAATGGGATTCTTTTCAGTTTAACTCATTGAATGTGTTGCAGAATAAACCATACATTCCACAGTTTGGTAAAAACACAAGCATATTAGTAATTAATCTTGATTAAATTAAGATAAGCATCAGCACACACTATGACAGTGTCTAATAGTCGCCAAGACCATGAAAGAAATGAAAACGTTACCCACTTCCCCATTTAATCACAAGATGGGCCACTGCCTTTTCTTTGGGTGCTCCCCGTTCCTCTGTGAGCATTGCAGGAATCATTATTTCAAATAATTGATTAACTGTCTGGTCCACAAGGTTTAAAAAGGAACAAACAAGGGCATTAAGCCATTAGCATTCTGCCTTTTCATTTGCAAATCCTGTCTTCACAACTCAAGAGCCAAATGCCTCAAGGCTCCATCCCAGGCACACAGATCCCAACAAGCTTGAGAGTGGAAATAAGGTGCTACAGACACACGAAAGTGACACAGTGGATTAAAGCAATCAACACATCAACTGTGCTCTTGGAATGGCAGTGGGCTTGTTGCAGAAGGAAGCAGCAGTGATGCTGAATTTCAAACTGCTGAGCCAACCAAATACTGCGACTCAGTCAATGTGAGCAGTTAGAGCTGAGGATCTTGAGTTAACTCAAAGGAATTTTGGATTTAAATGAAAAGAAAAAAAGAAAAAAAAATGAAGTAATGGACTGATTTCAAGCTTCACAGCACTTTTAACCACATTAAGATGAGCAGGAGAAAGTGCAACCACTTGCAAACCACTGTGAATCTCTGCAGGATTGAGAGTGCTTAGCAGTCAACAAGATGATTTGTCTCATCAGAAATCACACAATTATAGCATGGTTTGGGTTGGAAGTGATCTTCAAGATCATTTAGTTCCAACCCCCCTGCCATGGGCAGGGACATCTCCCACCACCCCAGGTTGCTCAGTGCCTCATCCAGCCTGGCCTTAAACACCTCCAGGGATTGAGGGGGCATCCACAACCTCTCTGGGCAACCTCCTCCAGTGTCTCACCACCTTCACAGCGAAGAATTTCTTTCTTCCCACCAGCCTAAATCTCCCCTCTTCCAACTTGCATCCGTCTCTCCTAGTCCTGCCATCCTGGACCCTATCAAAAAGTCACCTCTTCTTGTAACACAGACCCCCACCAGCTTCCTCATACCAGCAGGGGTCACATTTTTATCTGACTGCATTGGCATCTTTAGCCATAGAATCATAGAATGGGTTGGGTTGGAAGGGAACTTAAAGATCATTTAGTTCCAACCCAATGGGCAGGGACACCACCCACCACACCAGGTTGCTCAGTGCCTCATCCAGCCTGGCCTTAAACACCTCCAGGGATTGAGGGGGCATCCACAACCTCTCTGGGCAACCTCTTCCAGTGTCTCACCACCCTCACAGTAAAGAATTTCTTTCTTATCTCCAGCCTGAATCTCCCCTCTTCCAATTTACATCCATTATTCCTAGTCCTTTTATCCAATATCCTATTAAAAAGTCCTACCCCAGCCTTTCTGTAGCCCCTTCAGGTACTGAGAAGCTCCTCTGAGGTCCCCCTGAGCCTTCTCTTCTCCAGGCTCAACAACCCCAACTCTTTCACCCTGTCCTCAGAAGGGAGGTGCTCCAGCCCATCTCATCATCTTCATCATCTCCTCTGGACCTGCTCCAACAGCTCAATGTCCTCCAGAACTGGACACAACACTCCAGGCTGGAAATCCTTCCCATGAGAGACTTATCTCTTGTGTGCAGAGATGCCAAGTTTGCTGTATGAGACGGGCAAAGACAACCCCTGAAACATTCCTGCCAGCCCCACAAACGCCACGTTGCCTTCCCAGCACGTCCCAAACCATGGGAGCTGCTGGAGCAGCCAGCGTGGGCAGTAATTGCTGTTGACATTGTGGGGAGCCTCGCCTTGCTGCCAGAGACAAATCTTTCATTCATGAAGAAGTGCTTGTTAGGCCAGCACTGGACTCCTAACCTACTTAATTAAATTGGAGAGAAAAAAAGAAGAAAAAAAAAAGAAGAAAGAAAAAAAAAGAAAGGAAAAAAAAGAAAGAAAAAAAAAGAAAGGAAAAAAAAGAAAGAAAAAAAAAGAAAGGAAAAAAAAGAAAGAAAAAAAAAGAAAGGAAAAAAAAGAAAGAAAAAAAAAGAAAGGAAAAAAAAGAAAGAAAAAAAAAGAAAGGAAAAAAAAGAAAGAAAAAAAAAGAAAGGAAAAAAAAGAAAGAAAAAAAAAGAAAGAAAAAAACCCCACAAGGGTCACTTAGCTGTGGTGGGAAATTTACACACAAAGGGCTGGTAGTGTCCAAATCCTTCCCCACTAATGTGTGTGGGTCCCAAAGAGCTTCACAATATCCCACACCCCAAGCATCTCTGGCCACTGGGAAGGCAGCAGCCACTCCTCAGCCACCCTCATTAAAAGAAGGGGTTTGTTGTGGAATGTTTTCCCAACAATTCACTAACAGGACTTTTCACTGGAGCAATCAAGGGCTTGCAAGGGCTCTCCAAGGGCAGAATGGTTGAAGAGATTTCAAAAGTGTAAACAGGTACGTGGAAAAAGAAAAAAAAAAAAAAACCACCCTCTTTTGAGCAGTTATGTAAACATTCCCAATGAGATTTGAAAACCTCCACGATGAAAGAAGTGAGTCTGACTCTTCCCTTAATTACATTCACACACCTCTGGTGCACAAACCCACCCCACAGCACTTGGGAACAGGGCTCAGAACCACTCAAAAAACACAAAAACAAAGCCTCACACAGCAGCCAACTAGCAAAGCAGACATAACTTCTTCCACCAACATCGAATTCCAGGAGGCACTGGTTATTATGTGAAAAGAGAGAGTGTGGAAATGAAGTAAAAACTGAACATGGACTTAATTAGATTTGCCTCCTGACTTGGGTGCAAGCTGGAACACAGGAGTTTCCACAGAAATAGAAGAAAAAAAACTTTGTCAGGGTGAAGGTGACAAAAAAGTGGCTCAGGCTGCCCAGAGAGGGTGTGGGGTCTCCTTCTCTGGAGACATTCAAACCTCACCTGGACACCTTCTTGTGGGACTTGATCTAGATGTTCCAGCTCCAGAATGGGTCTAGATGAACTTCTGAGGTCAATTCCAATCCCTGACCTTCTGGGTTTCTGTTTGGGGGGTGGTTCCTGGGGGGTCTTCCTCTCTAGAGACATTCAAACCCCACCTGGACATCTTCTTGTGGGACCTGATCTGGGTGTTCTTGCTCCATCAAGGGGACTAGATGATCTCTCCAAGTCTCTTCCAATCCCCAATATTCTGTGATTCTGTGATTTGACTTTGGCCTCACCTAACTATTTTTGGGTTCTGCCTTTGCAGATTTACAGAAATATTTCGTTTGGTTTTGATTTCATAGAATGGTTTGGGTTGGAAGGGAACTTCAAGATCATCTAGTTCCAACCTTCTGCCATGGGCAGGAACACCTCTCACTAGACGAGGTTGCTCAATGCTTCATCCAGCCTGGCCTTAAACACCTCCAGGGATTGAGGGGGCATCCACAACCTCTCTGGGCAACCTCTTCCAGGGTCTCACCACCCTCACACTAAAGAATTTCTTTCTTATCTCCAGCCTAAATCTCCCCTTTTCCAATTTCCATCCATTATTCCTAATCCTTCCATCACAAATCCTATTAAAAGTCCTCCCACAGCCTTTCTGTAACCCCTTTCAGGTATTGAGAAGTCACTCTGAGGTTCCCCCTGAGCCTTCTCTTCTCCAAAATAAAGCAGATTGCCAATAACCAATTGCAACAGCATTCCAGAGAAAATCTACATGGAAAAAAAATATCCCTAATATTTAATAGTTTTTCCTCTGCACATAATATTCCTTCCTGTGTGAACAAGAACAATCTGTTCTACACTAACCAATCATCAGTGAGCAATTTTTCCTATTATGTGGTAAATAATGTTCAGAGGGAAATTACCTAATTCTGTGTGACAGCCACACTCAGTTGTTTCTATATAATTCTCTGCCATAATTGAATATTGATGCACATAAAGCAAATGTTTATGTATTTACATGAAAAAAAAAAGAAAACAACGGGAACAATATTGTCTTTCTCAGAGATTCCTTAGAATCAACATGGAATTATAACACTGAATCATTGAGAAAAAGTTAATGAAGACAGTAAAGGTGAGAGCCAAAGAAAATCATCAAGCTACCCTACAAATTACATCTTATTAGATATATTTCTATTGTTGTTTGCATCCTTACAAACCCCTTAATTGTTCTTACATAAAAATAAGATAAATACTTTGCTGTCACATCACTTGCACTGGCAGTAAATAAAATAGGGAAGGGATATGAATGCAAATATCCTTAATGCTCAAAGATTTTGTTGAATCTTTTGTCCTGTAACTCTCAAAATACTCAAATGAATTCTGCTTGGTCTTCAGACTGTGATTTCTACTTGGCATAAGAGACATTGGGTCTTTTACCTGTGTTATCAGCCCTTCAAATCTCAAAATACAGATATTTCAAGAATTATATGTAATAAATATTATTAAAAGACATGAGGAAACACGAGTAGGGACCAATGAAATTCTAACTTGGGTACTGCTGTTACAAGAGCTTAAAATATCACATCCTTTATATAAAATACATCCTTTATATAAAATACATCCTTTATATAAAATACAACCTTTATCATGACTTAGAGGATCTTGAATTGGGAATTATGGGATTTCCATGTATAAAGTGGTTTCTTACTGGATGTAAAATGGCCACAAACCAGGTAAGAACATAGAATAATCTGTGTTGGAAGGGATTTAAAGATAATTTCAGTGATTTTATTCTATGATTGTAAGATTTACCACCCTATCTTTAATGTAGTTGGGTTAATAGTGATCACACACCTAAGAATTGCTGTCCTGAGGAAACAAAACCAAACCCAAACCATCCCGTTACTAATAAAATGCTTTTTCTGGCCCTTAACAACATGATAATTTATTTAAAGGAGATACAGTCCTGAAAGTGACCCACTTAAAATTATTGAAAACATAGGGTGTTTATTCCTGCTGTCCATAAAACAAGCAGGGGCTTATGAATATGCAAACAAATCAGATGTAATTAACATGATTGGATCCTACTGAAACCCCAGTCCTCTGTGTTTAAGGAAGCTGGGTGCAAAAAAACTAATGAGTTCAAGTTGATGTGCTGGTGAAGAAAACAACTAGCTGACAGAAGAATGCCAGAATTAATCCTCTTTTCTGAGAAAAAAATTTAAAAAAAAATTCAATTTTCCTCCATAAAACTAGGATATCTGGAGAGCATGGAGTCAATTTGAATTGATAAATGTGGGATAATTAACAGGGAAGAAATAAAAGCTTGGGTCCATTTATAGGAACTATAAACACAGCATTTAATTAACTAGAAGGTTTTCCTAACCAGTGTTAGGGCAATTAGTTGACTGTCACAGCACCAGCATCATCAATCCTGTCCAAGTTCCAGCAGAGGACCTGCAAATATTTCTCCACTGACCTCAGGGAAAAGGTAAAATATAAGTTTAAAGTAAAATTTTAGGTAAAATATAAGTTTTGTTACAATATAACTTTTAATCAACAATTAAACTAAGCAAGTTTGATCTCTCAGCACCTAGAAGCTTCTGAGTATTTAAAATACTTCCTAAAATACTCCATTTCTATGTAACAGGAAAGGAATAAAGGTAAAAATGAAATTTCTATTATAATAAAGACTCAGATTGAGATATTGCAATGAGTTTAAGGGAAAAAATTGTCTTAGAGAGATATCATGGGCTCATTAAATTAGGAAAGAGTTGTAGTATTCCATTTAGAAGTGATGGAATAATTTCATTCTGTGGTTTTATTTATTACATAGGTTATATAGTAGATGTAGACAGAAAAATGTTTAAAGTACTCTTGGAGTAACTGTCAAGAACCTACAAGTTTTTCTTGAAATAGTCACAATTCTTCAAAATAAATTTTAAAAAAGGCACTAGCCTATCTTTAAAAAAAGAGAAAAGAATGAGCCAAGAATTTACACACCAGTGTCATAATTTCTGCTGAAAATATCCAGAAGGAAGCTCAAAAAATAATCTTTTATATACTTAGTAGAATAGGAAAATTATTAATAGAAAAAAATTAATTTTATAAAAAAACCCNAATTTTAAAAAAGGCACTAGCCTATCTTTAAAAAAAGAGAAAAGAATGAGCCAAGAAACGGTCACAATTCTTCAAAACAAAAAAAAAAGGCAAACATTTCCCATCTTTAAGGAAAAAGAGAAAAAAAGGAGCCAAGAAATGGTCACAATTCTTCAAAACAACAAAAAAGGCAAACACTTCCCATCTTTAAGAAAAGAGAAAAGAATGAGCCAAGAATTTACACACCAGTGTCATAATTTCTGCTGAAAATATCCAGAAGGAAGCTCAAAAAATAATCTTTTATATACTTAGTAGAATAGGAAAATTATTAATAGAAAAAAATTAATTTTATAAAAAAACCCCATATATACTCCATGTCAAACTTGTATAATTCCTTCCAGGGTGAACTAATTCCTCTCTGGAGGAATGGATGAGGAATTGAACCAACCTGGTCTAGTGGGAGGTGTCCCTGCCCATGGCAGAGGGGTTGGAATTAGATGATCTTTAAGGTCCCTTCCAACCCAAAAACCAGTGTGTGGTTCTATAAGGAGAACAGAAAAAGGCTTCACATCAAAACCAGGCTGCAAAATAAAGTTCAAGTTCCAAGTCAAGCCAAGGCTCTGCACCTGTAGCTCCTCCTTATCCTTCCTTTAAGTCCTTTAAGTGCTTTCGAGGCCAGAGGAATCCACTTCCACCCAGATTCCTGTGGTGTGACAGTGACACCCAGTGACAAGTTTCACACTAACCTCCTGGAAGCATCCAGAGAAATCCAAATCACTCTTCTGTTTAATGGTCAAAGGCACAATTTGGTTGTCCACAGTGTGCCTCCAGGGAGGGCAAGGAAATCTCTCTGTTCTCTCTGCATGAAACCCTGCAGTGCTGGGACTTCAAAACCCTCCCTCAGCACTATCCCTTTGTGAATCACACGTGCAGGGTGCCCTCCTGCCTGTTAGCAAAGCCAAAATCACACAGAATTTTAAGAATTCCAGAGTTGTGAGTAACACAGAATAAAGGCAATCTCTCTGTTCTCTCTGCATGAAATCCTGCTGTGCTGGGACTTCAAAACCCTCCCTCAGCATGTGAATCATATGTGCAGGGTGCCCTCCTACCTGCCAGCAATGCCAAACTCACACAGGATTTTAAGAATTCCAGAGTTGTGACTAACACAGGGAAAGGTTCAATCATCACTACTCAAAAAGCATCTCAAACCCACAGCAGTGGCATCACCTGCAACTTCTACTTCATACCCTGCACTTACTAAACACTGTAAGGATAATTTTAACCACTCAACATCACTTTAACACATAATTAAAAGCATGGCACAAATAATTCATTCATTTATAGAATCATAGAGTGGTTTGGGTTGGAAGGAACCTTAAAAATCATCTAGTTCTAACCCCCTGCCATGGGCAGGGACACCTCCCACCACACCAGGTTGCTCAATGCCTCATCCAGCCTGGCTTTAAACACCTCTAGGGATTGAGGAGTCATCCACAACCTCTCTGGGCAACCTTTTCCACTGTCTCACCACCCTTCACCATAAAGAAACTCATGAATTTTGCATTTTTCTTTGCCAGCTTATCTAATTCTTTTAGCTTGATGTTTCAGGTAGGAACTTTTCCTCCATACTGGCTTAAGCACAAAATCTAAGGCTTTAAAACCTAACTTCCAAGCTATGCTCTGATTTAGCAGCTTACATTCTATTTTAATAAAGATATAAATTCCCTGACAGAGGCAGGAGGCTCCACAAGTACAATGCAATGTGTGCTCTAAGCCAGAGCCTGATTTACTTACACAGATATTAAAGGCTTTGTCCAGCCAACCTGATATAATGTGATGATATCACTCTGACAAACCACAAGCAAAGTGAGGGTTATTTAGCTGTCAGATAGATGGCTTCCTCAAAAAAGGGTAATAAATCATAAAGCTCTATGGTTCAGGACAGGGTAAACCCTGCAACACCTCTCATGGATGTGGAAAAAAAGAGGTGAGATCAAACAATTCCACATGAAAACCCTCTGGATATAAGGTAATGTGCCTGCTGCCTGTTACCTCCCTAAAAAACTCTCAAGTTTTTCTGAAGAAGAGTAAAAATAAACAGAACCCAGAGTTCAGGCAACTGCCTCAGCTCAAGCAGAAGCAAATAAAACTCTTAATGATGTGATAGGCTTTATGTCAGCCTTGGCCAACATCCCACAGTCCCCCTGCTGAGACCTTGTGGCTGCCAAGTGCTCCTGATCATGGCCCAGTGATCCCAAACCTCTTCAGCTCAGTGGGTGAAATATCCCAACCCCAGTCAGCAGATGTTTGGCAGAGAGTCAGCAGAATGCAACAGCATCACATCCTCAGCATCAAAACCACCACAAAATCAGCACAGGAGGCAGCCACCGCAGCTCTGGCCACTGCCACATAGAATAGAATCATAGAATAGTTTGGGTTGGAAGGGACCTTAAATATCATCGAGTTCCAACCCCCCTGCCATAGGCAGGGACACCTCCCACTACATCAGGCTGCTCAGTGCCTTGTCCAGCCTGGTCTTAAACACCTCCAGAGAGGGGGCATCCACAACCTCTCTGGGCAACCTGTTCCAGTGCTTCACCACCCTCACTGGAAAGAGTTTCTTTCTTATGTCAAGTCTATATCTACCCCCCTCCAGTTTACATCCATTGTTTCTAGTCCTCCCATCCCATATCATATTAAAAAGTCCTTCCCCTGCCTTTCTGTAGGACCCCCTCAGGTACTGAGAAGTTACTCTGAGGTCCCCTCTGAGCCTTCTCTTCTCCAGGCTGAACAACCCCAACTCCTTCAGCCTGTCCTCATAGGGCAGTTGCTCCAACCCTTTGATCATCTTCGTGGCCCTTCTCTGGACCNGAGTTTGTCATCAACTGACACCCCCAAGTCTTTCTCTTCAGAGCTGCACTCAAGCCACTCTCCACCCAGCCTGTGTCTGTGCTTGGGATTGCTTCCACCCAGGTGCAGGACCTTGCACTTGGCCTTGTTGAACTTCATGAGGTTGTCTTGGGCCCACCCCTCAAGCCCGTCAAGGTCCCTCTGGATGCCATCCTTTCCTTCATCACGTGCACTAATAAAAAAATCCCAGCAGGATCCTACAAAGACACCTTTGACATCGTTGCTGTGGACAGAAATGCTCCAGTTCTCATAATAAGGAAGGATCTGCAGCAAGAACCCTAAAAAGTTGGATTTCTTCAGGGAAAAAAAAGAAACCCCAGCTTTTATTAGCAAGGAAATAAAGAAAGAGCTCTGAGCTCACAGAACAGGAGGTATTTTGGGGGGATTTAGAAACGTGGCTCTGTTTTAAAGAGGAAAAGCTACAGTTTTCAAGCAAAGAAGCAGATGAGAGCAAATTAACCTCATTGTCTTCAACCTCCCATTGAAAGTCCCCACTTTTTCTGTACCTCCAGCCTTATCTACCAGCCAGCAAAGCTTCAGATTCAGGAAAGAAGATGCCCCAATATGGCAGGATGAGGAAGAGATGCAGATGCTCCAAAATACTTCTAAAAAAAACCTCTATAAAACCTCTAAAAAACCCATTTTGCTGATTCACAGCATAGCCAGAGGATTGACAAATGTGATCATGGCAGCCCAGAGAGGGTGTGGGGTCTCCTTCTCTGGAGATATTAAAACTCCACCTGGACACCTTCCTGTGGGATCTGAGTGTTCGTATTCCAGCAGGAGGACGGGATTAGATCATCTCTTGAGGTTCCTTCCAATCCCTGACCTTCTGGAATTCTCTGTGGGGGTGGTTCCTATGGGGTCTCCTTCTCTGGAGACATTCAAACCCCACCTGGACTCCTTCCTGGGGGACCTGATCTGAGTTTTCCTTCTCTGGATTGGACTAGATGATTTCTCCAAGTCCATTCCAAACCTTGGCACTCTGTGACTCTCTGAAATTACTCCTAATTTATAAAAACTTCCAGCATAAGATCAAATTGAAGATGAAAAATAAGCAGGTACTACACATAATCCCAATTTATTTAATTTAATTCTGGGCACAATTTCTAACAGTTTCACTCCTCCCTGTAAAATCCTCCAATTCTGCCTGAAATGAAAGCAGCCTGCTTTTAAACTAATATGAAAAAATACCTTTTCCTTTTAATTTAAGTGCAACAAATTCATGTAATGACTCAATCTTATCACCAAGTGCATCTTACCTAGGCACCTAAGAAGAAACACATGAAACTCTTCTCCAATTGTGATGGTCACTGGATCCCTGAGTGCAAACAGCTACTGGAGACTTCAGGAAGCATCTGTCACAGCTCATCTATTCCAATGTCCATTATGAAACCCTTGGGGGGTTAAATAATACACGGATACAAGACAGTTTTACCTCCACTAGAAGGGTTTTCAAGATGAAATCAGACATGTTTTTGAGGCAAAAATCTTTTGCAGTTAACTCCACGTTTCTGCACATATTCTGGGAGAATCTGTGGCCAAAGGAACCTCCTCTAAACCATTTCCCATCACCTCTTCTGTTCTGTCAACTCCAATTGAGCTTTTCTTGCAGCACTGCTTGTCCTGCACTGAGAGAATAACAAACAAACAACTCAGCCTTCCAGATTTGTAAATTCAAACTAAAAAAAAAAAAAACAAAACCAAAACCCCAAACTTAATTTGCTCTACTTGTGTAAATGATTGAACTGTTTTGGACTCACTACTGCAAATTCTCAGCTATCCTAATTCAGGTATTTCCATCATTTGTTGCTTCTCTACTAGTATCTGTGGTACAAAAACACTAGAGAATTGCTTTTTTTTCAAAAAAAGTAGCTCAAATTTTCAGAAAAAATAGTCCTTTTTTACTTGGCAGTTAAGCTTCACCTGGAATAAAAGGGCAAAACCCCATCAATTACAAATTTCCAGCCAGATGCTTCTATTTCTTGCTTTAAATAACATTATTTCATAGAATCATAGAATTGTTTGGGTTGGAAGGGACCTTAAAGATCATCGAGTTCCAACCCCCCTGCCATAGGCAGGGACACCTCCCACTACATCAGGCTGCTCAGTGCCTTGTCCAGTCTGGTCTTGAACACCAGCAGAGAGGGGGCATCCACAACCTCTCTGGGCAACTTGTTCCAGTGCTTCACCACCCTCACTGGAAAGAATTTCTTTCTTATGTCAAGTCTAAATCTACCCCC
>VZTY01007408.1:42905-53361 GCA_013400935.1 Turnix velox
GGGAGGTGTCCCTGCCTATGGCAGGGGGGTTGGAACTTGATGATCTTTAAGGTCCCTTCCAGCCCAAACTATTCTATGATTCTATGAGTCTAATATCAGATGGGAAACAAGCACCAATGCCATAATGTGCCAAATCCAGACAGGGAACTGCAATGCATCATGCCCTAAGTTCTTTGAAATAGGGTAGTGTTGAAGATATCTGGTGATGTTGGCTTATTCTTAAGTGTAATCCTTGCTTTCATCACACTTCAGTATCTTTTAGACAGAAAAGCAGCACCACTCATTCTAAAAGAACCACAAAGAGTGCTTCAAAGTTGAGAATAATGGGCTTTTTCTTCCTGAAAAACCACCCTATGGGGGGAAAAAAACCCCACCCAATTCCAATAATTTAGTTTAGCCCCACATATATAAAATAACTGAAGCCAAGGTGCCTGTGCTGTTATTATTTTTTCTGCTGTTTATGACATCAAATGTGCTGAGCTTTATGGCATCCAGAGCTCTACCAGCAGTGAGCTCCCACTTGGTATAGTCATAATGCTCCTTAATATTTTCATTTTGATGTAATTTGGGGCCCCAGCTTTTTAAATATCCGCTCTGTAATAATGTTTAATTTCAGGGGTCACTCCGCCGAGGAGTATATTAAAGCTCCTAAAACTCATTTCCAAAGCTCAAATATCAAGCTGTGATCAGGTTAGGAGGGCAGCATCTGTGAATATTTCATCTTTTATCATGCTGATAATAAGGAGATGACAGAGGCACATTATTACAATGAGAGAATTGCTCATTTCAGCCCTGGCTGCTGCGAGCTAGGCTGTGCAGGATGCGTTACTCAATAAAAATCAATTCTTAGATGAAAAGTAAGTTTACTGAGCCACCACTGTGTCTTATTTGATTGTAATGAATAATATATGGGGACCTGAGAGCTTGGCAGAAGGAAGGGAAAAGGTTTAAGTTTTGAGAGGCACTTGATTAGAGGCAATTGTTTTGAAAACTCTATTTTTTGGTTGGAGGTAATGCCATGAAAGCCCTGCTTGTTAGGCTTAAAAGGCTGGTAACAAGTCTTAAAGGCACACTAAAACAAGGACAGGACTTCAGCCTGCATTGGAAGAACAAGTTCCATTCACCTAGTGATGCTCAGGAATTAATAACCAACTAGTTTGATGTTCACAACAGTTTGTGTTGCAATATCTTATATCTTCACTCTGGTTTGGCCACATTCCACACTCATCTTGACCTAAAGAAGAGACTCAGGATGGACATAAGAAAGAAAATCATATAATTCAGCACCAAAAACACAGAAAGGTAAAATTTTAACTGCTCTCCCATGACTTGAAGCATGTGGCAATTCCTATTTCTATTGTATTTATATGAAGTAAGCTAAAAACCTGATGTAGGGAGATTTTTCTCCTAATTAATAGCACAGAACAGAACATGAATTTACAAAGAAATGGCCTCCTTGGGTTGAAAGTACCAAATGTGTCACTCATTCCTACAGGATCATAAATCTTTCTCATCAGGATCTAGACAGCAATTAATCTATGGCAATTTTGCAGATAATCCTACAGAAAGGCTGGGGTAGGACTTTTTAATAGGATATGGGATGGAAGGACTAGGAGGAATGGATGCAAAGTGTAAGAGGGGAGATTTAGGCTAGATATAAGAAAGAAATTCTTTGCTGTGAAGGTGATGAGACACTGGAGGGTTGGAAGTTGATGATCATAGAATTATAGGATGTTTTGGGTTGGAAGGAACCTTCAAGATCATCTAGTTCCAACCCCCTGCCATAAGATCTTTGAGGTCCCTTCCAACCCAAACCATTCTATGATTTTATGACTTTTTGAGAAAAGTCACCTCCTGCAAAAGAAGGAAAACATCCTTCTATTTAAAAGTATCCTCATTATATCTGCTTGAAAGGGACATAAGAAAAAGGTTGAAATGTTCTTATCACTTGGGTTATAAATCCTACTATTTATGCCATTTGAAAACTGCTTTTTGGGAATAGAAATTTGGGTAATTTCAGAGAGCAGCTTGGTCCAAAGCTGGTAAATTTAACCCTCCTCCAGTGATGCATCTCACTGAACTCATTTTATTCAAACATCATTTATTTCATGATTAAGATGTCAGATTGAAACAACTTCAGATCTATAGTTATAAACATAAAAATCCAACTTCAAATCTATACAGACAAACACATTCAAAAGAAGCCACCTTCAGATCTATACAATTATAAACACAGATTTATACAATTATAAACACATTAAAATCCAGTTCATTGTTCATAAATAATCAAACCTATTATATCACAAAAGTTATAGAAATTTACTCCAAATAATAACTAACTTTCCAGCACAAAGGAGGTTATTTTTTATAGGAACCTCTGTTGCAATGTTTTCTTGCTTCATTCTGTCTAAATACAAGTCAAGCAAGTAATTCCTAATTATTTTTTTTTCCACTCCTGCTCTTTAAATTCCTTTGGATGCACTGTAATCACAGCAGCCTCTCTTTATAACCCCAAATTTAAAAACATAAAATGTAATTTAATAAAAAGTAATTTAATAAAAAGGTGGCTTCACACCAATTCAACTTCCACACCCTCCTCCAAAACAGCTTCATTAAAGCCATTTGAAATTATCTTCTTACTTTTTACCTTCCCTTACAGCCCAGAATTAGATTTGCTATTAATGGACAAAGCAGCACTTATTTAAGGTTATTTAAGGTTATATTATAACCTTAAGATGCTTATTCAAAAGGGCTATTTCCATTTACAGAAAGTATTAGTGTAGTCACTAGCTTTTAATGGGCTTGCTAATGGCTCTTTTCATTCATCACCCAAATTAAAGTCTTCCTGGTGCATGTGCTTTATGAACTTAAGGGAAAAAAAGATGCTTATTCAGCTCCTAACAGCACACTTGCAAGTAATACTTGCTCCTTCAAAGAAATTCAAAGCTATTCAGTGGTTGTAATGGCCTTATTAATGGAATAATAACTACAAGGATGTTATCAGAACACTTGGGATGATGGGATGTCCATTATGCCCGTGACAAAGCACAAGTTGCTGCTGTACAAGATGTTCAGCCAACTTCAAATGGGATGTTGCAGAATATGAATTTTTAAATAGAGCCAAAACCACCCCAAAAAAACATAGTTGCAGGATTAAGAATGGGATTTTTCAGTGACCTCAAATGATAGGACAAGGGGCAATGGGTGCAGCTGGAACACAGGAGGTTCCACAGAAATAGGAGGAAGAACTTTGTCAGGGTGAGGGGGGAGAGAAGACTTGCAGCGTTCCGCACCCGCCAGGGACAGCTGAGATTATTCTCTGTGGACATTCAAACCCCACCTGACGTGGGACCTGATCTCCTCCAGAATGAGACTAGATGATCTCCTGAGGTTCCTTCCAATCCCTCACTTTCTGGGGTTCTCTTTGAGGGTGGTTCCAGTGGGTTCTCCTTCTCTGGAGACATTCAAACCCCACCTGGACACCTTCCTGTGGAACCTGGTCTGGGTGTTCCTCCTCCAGAATCCAACAGGATGGGACTAGAAGATCTCTTGAGGTCCCTTCCAGTCCCTGATATTCTGGCAATTCACCTTACAGGAAGGGAGGGATGGGGGAGAAGCTTACAACTGTTAGAGAAAAATGCATTCCTTAACTGTTCATCCCTTCCATTCCCTGATATTCAGTGAATCCAGTTTGCAGGAGGGGAGGGATGGTGGAGAAGCTTTCAATTGTTAGAAAAAAAATGCATTCCTTAACTCGTGGTCTCTTCCAGACCCTGATATTCAGTGAATCCACTTCACAGGAGGGAAGGGAAGGTGGAGAAACTTCCAACTGTTAATAAAAAAAATCCATTCCTTAACTCTTGATCCCTTCCAATCCCTGATACTCTGTGAATGCAGCTTACAGGAAGGGAGGGAAGTTTCCAACTTTTAATAAAAAAAAATCATTCCTTGACTTTTAATCCCTTCCAATCCCTGATATTCTGTGATTCTCTGAATCCAGTTTACAGGAAGGGAGGGAAGCTTCCAACTGTTAATAAAAAAATTCATTCCTTTACTCTTAATCCCTTCCAGTATCTGATATGCTGTGAATCCAGTTTGCAGGAGGGGAGGAAAAGGGGAGAAACTTCCAATTATTAGAAAAAAAAATGCATTGCGTGACTATTGATCCCTTCCAGTCCCCGACATTCTGTGAATCCAGTTGCAGGAGGGGAGGAAAAGGGGAGAAACTTCCAATTATTAGAAAAAAAAATGCATTGCGTGACTATTGATCCCTTCCAGTCCCCGACATTCTGTGAATCCAGTTGCAGGAGGGGAGGAAAAGGGGAGAAACTTCCAATTATTAGAAAAAAAAATGCATTGCTTGACTATTGATCCCTTCCAATCCCTGATGTTCTCTGAATCCAGTTTACAGGATGGAAGGGATGGAGGAGAAGCTTCCAATTGTTAGAAAAAAATGCATTCCTCAACTATTGATCCCTTCCAGTCCCTGATATTCTGTAAATCCAGGTTACAGGAGGGGAGGAAAAGGGGAGAAACTTCCAATTATTAGAAAAAAAAATGCATTGCTTGACTATTGATCCCTTCCAATCCCTGATATTCTGTGAATCCAGTTTATAGGAGGGGAGAGAATGAAGAGAAGCTCCCAACTGTTAATAAAAAATGCATTCCTCAACTATTGATCCCTTCCAGTCCCTGATATTCTGTAAATCCAGTTTACAGGAGGGGAGGAAAAGGGGAGAAACTTTCAACTGTTAATAAAAAAATGCATTCCTTGACTCTTAATCCATTCCAATCCCTGATATTCTGTGAATCCAGTTTGCAGGAGGGGAGGGAAGGGGAAGAAACTTCCAATTGTTAATAAGAAAATGCATTCCTCAACTATTGATCCCTTCCAATCCCTGATACTCTGTGAATGCAGCTTACAGGAAGGGAGGGAAGTTTCCAACTTTTAATAAAAAAATTCATTTCTTGACTCTTAATCCCTTCCACTCCCTGATATCCTGTGAATCCAGTTTACAGGAGGGGTGGGAAAGGAGAGAAGCTTCCAACTGTTAATAAAAAAATTCATTCCTTGACTCTTAATCCCTTCCACTCCCTGATATCCTGTGAATCCAGTTTACAGGAGGGGAAGAAAGGGAAGGGGGAGAAGCTTCCAACTGTTAGAAAAAAAATTAAAAAGATGTATTCTGTAACCATTAGCCTTCATAGCACAACACAGCATGAACTTCCCTAAGACACACACACAGAGCTGACACTGTGCAATGAACAGGCACGCCTGATTAAACAGACTAAAGGATCTCAGTTCATTGCTAAGTGGAGGATGGACAGCCCAGCCCCAGAGAAGAGGACTTGGCTTCTCAGAAGCTCAAACCTGTCCACCAAGGAAATTAAAAAATATCCCTGGACAACCAAGATTACAGTTGAATCCTAGTCCTTTTAACATAGAGGTTTTAAACCCTCCTGGTGCCATAAAAAAGTGATCATAGCTCCATCAACTCTGGGGAAATCTGTGTCAATAGAGAGAATTTGCAAGTTTACGTCCCTGAGAGCAGCTAGAGAACCCTAAAAATTAGCCATCAGCATTAAAGGGAATAGTAGCTATAAAATATTACTCAAAGCTCTAGCAAATCTGTTGTAATTCTGCATTCTTAGACAATTGCTGAGGTTGAGGTCAAAGCCCACACTCTCCACAGAGTTTTCTCTCTCTCTCTACTTAACTCTCCTGTTAGTAAATATTACCTAAATCAACATTCTAGAGCACACTGCAGAGAAAACACAGAGATTACAATAAGATAGATCAAACAATACAGGCAAGGAGAATTCATCTAGTTTTGAAAGGGGTGGGGAGATGTAAAAGAAGCAAAAAAAAAAACACCCCACACAGCACAAAGCAATGTTCATCTTTTCACTTGGATGAGTTATTTGCCTCCCCCCCTTGCAGAAAGAACAGCTAGGTGTTATTATCCATTACAATTTCCTATTACATCATGATAAATTACACCCCCAGGGGTAGAGCTGCTCAGCCAGAGCTTATTACACTCACTTAAGTAGGAGCTGATTTCCCTTCAATAGGAGATTCCATATAGGTATAAGCTACCCCTATAGAGAACTGTCACTGTTGTTCTTCTCAGTGCTGCAATAACTACAGGTTAATTGAATTAGAACTGTTGTCTGGGTGTGTATTACACTGTATCCTGTTTATCACATCACACAAAATCAGACAGCACCAGCTCCACGTGCTGCAGAGATTAAAAAATCCCTAAGTAGAATGAAAGTTTCCAATTTCAGCTTCTAATTTTACAGGAATTATTGGTTAAAAAAAATATCATTGGACTCTAAGCATTGTGTGAGATGGATCAGACAGTTCCCCAACTATCGACAAGTGGTGTTCCTCAAGGATCAGTACTGGGACCAGTGCTATTGAACATCTTTGTAGGAGATATGGACAGTGGGATGGAGTGAACCCTCAGCAAGTTTGCAGATGACACCAAGCTGTGTGGGGCAGTTGATTCACCTGAAGGAAGGGATGGCATCCAGAGGGACCTTGACAGGCTTGAGAGGTGGGCCCAAGCCAACCTCATGAAGTTCAACAAGGCCAAGTGCAAGGTCCTGCACCTGGGTGGAAGCAATCCCAAGCACAGACACAGGCTGGGTGGAGAGTGGCTTGAGTGCAGCTCTGAAGAGAAAGACTTGGGGGTGTCAGTTGATGACAAACTCAACATGAGCCAGCAGTGTGCACTCGCAGCCAAGAAGGCACCAACCAAATCCTGGGTTGCATCAAGAGGAGTGTGACCAGCAGGTCCAGAGAGGGGATTTTACCCCTCTACTCGGCACTGGTGAGACCCCACCTGGAGTTACTGTGTCCAGTTCTGGAGCCCTCAACACAGGAAGGACATTGAGCTGTTGGAGCAGGTCCAGAGGAGGCCACAAAGATGGTCAAAGGGCTGGAGCAACTGCCCTATGAAGACAGGCTGAAGGAGTTGGTGTTGTTCAACCTGGAGAAGAGAAGGCTCAGAGGGGACCTCAGAGTAACTTCTCAGTACCTGAGGGGGTCCTACAGAAAGGCAGGGGAAGGACTTTTTAATATGATATTGGATGGGAGGACTAAAAACAATGGATGTAAATTAGAGGGGGATAGATTTAGACTTGACATAAGAAAGAAATTCTTTCCAGTGAGGGTGGTGAGACACTGGAACAGGTTGCCCAGAGAGGTTGTGGATGCCCCCTCTCTGGAGGTGTTCAAGACCAGGCTGGACAAGGCACTGAGCAGCCTGATGTAGTGGGAGATGTCCCTGCCTGTGGCAGGGGGGTTGGGACTCAATGATCTTTAAGGTCCCTTTCAACCCAAACTATTCTATGATTCTATGATTCTATCCTAAATTAGATTTTTTTTTTACCTACATGCTTCAAGGTACCTCTAATTCACCACCCAGCTTGAAGAGTAGGAGATGATTTCCATTCAATAGGATATTTCATTCTATTTTCACAGGAATTATTGATCAAAAAATTATCATAGGTCTCCAAGCATTGTGTAAGATGGATCAGACAGTTCCCCAACTATCCTAATTAGATTTCTTTTGCCTAAATGTTTCAAGGTACCTCTAATTCTGTACCAAGCCTAAGCAGAGATGCACAGGAGTGTCCAGACAGCAGAGGAGTTCAAACAAGAACCTGATGAGACACCTATTAAGAGGTTTTGTGCTCATCTCTCCTTTTGACATAAAAACACACAGGTTAAGAGCATTTAGAAAGATATTTTCCTTCAGTTCACATCAGTCTGACACATTTTGATGCCTATCAGAGTGAATTCATTGTTTAAAATTCACAATTTTAACTTGGCAAATGGAGCAAATGGATGCAGATTGGAAGAGGGAAGGTTTAGGCTGGAGATAAGAAGGAAGTTCTTGACTATGAGGGTGGTGAGAGCCTGAAAAAAGTTTCCCAGAGAGGTTGTGGGGTGTCCCCTCAATCCCTGGAGGTGTTTAAGGCCAGGCTGGATGAGGCTTTGAGCAACCTGGTTGTGGTGGGAGATGTCCCTGCCCATGGCAGGGGGTTGGAACTAGATGATCTTGAAGATCCTTTCCAACCCAAACCATTCTATATTTCTAAAAAGCACCATGAAACCACAGTGAAAACTGGACAGAAAGTAAGAATAAAGCAAAAAAAAAATAAAAAAAAAATCATCTTCCACTGAATAAAAAATTAATATAGTCAGTGCTGTTTGACTTTCTTCCCCATATCCCTAAAACTCTTAAAAAAACCCCACTTAATTAATATCCACAGATTTAACATCAGGCTAATTCTCACCACTGTTTTTTCCACCCCAGGTAGCAGAATTGAATTCTTTTAACAATGAATATTTTTTTTTTGTTTATTTCCCCCTAATATGTGCATCATAATAGTAAAACTATTGATAAATAAGTATTTTCATATAGAAAAGTAGATTTCCTTGATAGGACATCACTCTTCAAATGATGTTAATATCAATCCACAGCCCCAGTTACAGATGTTTACAGCAACTTTAGATGAGTATTTTAAGTATGGAGAAAGGAAAACAGTAATGAATTAAACTCTAGCTTTCTAGAAAAAAAAAAAAATTAATAAGCCACCAGCCATAACACACTCTGACAAAAAAAATAAGTAAAGCAATTAAACTTTAACTACCTTTTAAAACTCATTCTTTTAGATGCTAACACTGTTTTCCCACTTAGCAAGTACAATTGTGTGTCACCTGAGGTTAGATGATTGTGAAGATTTAATTGAATGCCTGAAAGAAAGAAAAATGTTTTTTTAATAAAGCTAAGATAAACCTCTTACCTCCAGAAGAACGTCCTGTAACAATAGAGCTGTGATTTGCTGAAATTAAAATGCTATTATGGGGGAATTAGGGCTTCAATATTTTTTTTAGCAGCTTAAGTGGGCCTTATTTTTTTTTTATTAAAGGACATCTGATAATAGATAATTACATTTCATCTTTGAGAAACTGGTTGTTTTCTTAAGGAAATAAAAATACTTTTCTTCAGGAAAAAAATAAATACTTAAAAAAATACTTTTCTTCTTTCCACAGAGGTTAAAACACAGCCATCATTAGGAGCAGGAATAGGCTCTAGGTGCCTACTAAAGCTTCGGTGATGAAGATTAGCATATAAATAGCCACTGGTGGCTGCTCTTTTCTACCTTTTTTATATTTCAATTTGACATCAGAACACATTTAGCAAGAAACCTGGGGAGAACGAAGGGAGGAGCTCTGTAATATGATGGTTTTATAGAGAGGGGGACTCTTTTGCCATAAAAAAAAGAAGCTATTCCTAAAGTATTGGATTTTTTTTTACATTTTCAATTGTCTATTTAATGGGATCTAAAGAGCAATGTGTGTTACAGGAAGGGGCAGATGTTTAAGCAGATTTTTTTGCTGAGAATATGGGAATAAACCAAAATAGAATCATAGAATAGTTGGGGTTGGAAGGGACCACCAAGATCATCAAGTTCCAACCCCTCTGCCATGGGCAGGGACATCTCCCACTAGATGAAGCTGCTCAGTTCTGCATTTTCTGTAAGATACACTCAGTTATTTATTTTATATTTACATGAAAGGTGTCTAAAACAATCCAGACACTCCTCAGTGATGGGAAGCTGTGAAAGAGCAAGGAAGTGGAATGCAGCTCCTCATGGGAGGCAGATAGGGAAGGGAAGCCACGAGCATTCCATGTCCTCAGTTTCAGGCTGACCTTCAAGATTTACTGCTTTCAAATGCTAATCACCACGAGTGACATTTATCGTGTCACTAAGTGGATCGTTACAGCAGAGGGAGAAACATCCCCTTTTTAACAAGTTTTCCTCACAGCCAAAGAAAGGTGACTGAAGATGGAGCAGAGGTGAGGAGACTTATCCACAAGAGCTGGGAGGGCAAGGATGCTTCAGTCAGTGAATTTTTAGGAGGAAGGTGGTGAGGGGCTTCAGAAGCAAAACACACTTGTCTAGATGATGATTCTTCATTGAATCACAGCTTGTAACTGGTCCAGGAGCATCCCTCAGCCTGCCAGTTGTAGAAGGACAGGGAACTTCTTGAGAGAGTCCAGCATAGAGCCACAAAGATGATGAAGGGACTGGAGCATCTCCCTTGTGAGGAAAGGCTGAGGGAGCTGGGGGTCTGCAGCTTGGAGAAGAAGCCTATGGCAGGGGGGTTGGAACTTGATGATCTTTAAGGTCCCTTCCAACCCCAACTCTTCTATGATTCTAAGAGACTTAGGGGTGACCTCAGTCATGGTTATAAAGATGGAAAGGGGGAGTTAAAAGGAGGATGGAGCCAGGCTCTTCTCAGTGACCTCCAGTGATAGGACAAGGGACAATGGGTGCAGCTGGAACAAAGGAATCTGAGAAAGAACTTTTCCACAGTAAGGGTAACAGAGAGGTGCCCAGAGAGGTTGTGGATGCCCCCTCAGTCCCTGGAGGTGTT
>VZTY01007410.1:15989-25531 GCA_013400935.1 Turnix velox
TATCATATTAACAAAAATAATTAGCTTTTCCCTTTGGAAGGAAATTCAAGCAGCACCTATTACTCCATCGATGGACTAAGCAAGAACTTTTATAATCACAAAACTGTTTGTGAATTTGGTTTGAATGTTCACCAGAAAGAGGAGGGGAAGAAACCAGCAGGGTACCAAATCAAATGCTGACACAGCTTTGCTTTGCCCAGCTCAATGCACTGCAGAGGAAAAACATGTTAAACCTTCTGTTTTCATAAGACTTTGTATTCTGACAACCACCTTCTGCTTTACTGAGTTACTGTTACACTTGGAGTCCAGTTTCTTTCTCTGTTTCCATGATGTAATTATATTGTGTTGTTACNAGGAAATTCAAGCAGCACCTATTACTCCATCGATGGACTAAGCAAGAACTTTTATAATCACAAAACTGTTTGTGAATTTGGTTTGAATGTTCACCAGAAAGAGGAGGGGAAGAAACCAGCAGGGTACCAAATCAAATGCTGACACAGCTTTGCTTTGCCCAGCTCAATGCACTGCAGAGGAAAAACATGTTAAACCTTCTGTTTCCATAGGACTTTGTATTCTGACAACCACCTTCTGCTTTACTGAGTTACTGTTACACTTGGAGTCCAGTTTCTTTCTCTGTTTCCATGATGTAATTATATTGTGTTGTTACATTATGAGCTCTATTTAGTGCTCTGCTCTAGAAATGAATTCTCTACCTCTTCCTTCCTTCATTCTCCTTCTCCATTGCATTATTTAGCCAGCAGAAGAGCTTCTCTTACCCAAAGCATCCAGGAAATGGGCATAAGGGTTGGATTCCAGTCAGATCTAATGCCAGTTTGACCAGGCATGGTCACAGGCTGGCTCAGGGTGAGTCTACTTTACCATGTTTGCAGCTTGGCTTGATGTCTGCAGCTTTAGAAAGGGGGAGGAGGAGGGATCACAACAGCCCTTTCTCCATCAGGTTTGGGAGTTTGCTGGTGTTTTCCTTTCTGGTGTTCATTCAAGATGTGATTGTTTTCAAGCTGCATTCAAACTTGCAAGTTGACATTTCTGAGAAGGGGGGAGAAAAAATGGGATCTTTACCTAAATTTGAACCACGTTTCTCAGTTGTGGATTTTATATTGTGGTCATTTTGAAAACTGTCAGACTGCACCTGAGAGAGGTGGCAATTCAGGGATTAGGAATAGGAATCATGATGGAAAATCCCTCACTGTGGTCCTTTTTCCTCACCAAGATTCTGTAGTTTACACCAAATTTTCTTTTTCCATCACTCACCCTTGTCAAGGCAACTCAGAATAAGAAAGAAATAATGCAGAATTCCCTGATGCTGGTACTTGATGATGTACTTTTTGTCATATTTCTTCTGGGACTTGAAGCCTTTTCAGTGGAAATCATTATTTTGGCTCGGGGTCAGGGAGGATAAACAGCTGCTGGTGATCTAATTACAGGGGTTTGCAGAGGCTCATTTCAAGTTTATCTCATCACTTCAGACCATCCTAATTGCTCTTGCTCCTCAGCTCAACCCATATTCAAGAAAACCTCTGCAGGGATCTGAGGGGAAGGTTTCCACAGGCACATCTCTTGGCTAATCTTTTTCTGCCAAGTCCTGCAGAATCTTTCTGGGTTCTTGGGGCTTTGCTTTTTGAAAGATGAGAGAAGGAGAGAAATCTTTGCTCTAACACAGCAAATGCAGTGGCAGATAAACAATACCTCATGTTATCTGAGTTATCTCCCGTGCTATCAAGTGTAATTACAGCAAGGAAATCAAAGGGCTGTCTTCAAAGACTTTTGTATCTTTCCTTTACTTTTGTTGGTAGAACCTTCCCAGAGCAGAAACTGAACAACTGATGGCATGTTCAGTGATTTTGGAAACAAGGATTTCCTTTGAAAAAAGACTTGTGTGGAGGATTATATTTATTATAAGATCTGAGCAATACCATGAAGATAAAGTCGTGCCTTTTTTCTCTCTTAGTACTTGCAATGTTTTGTTTGTGAGCTTGATGTGCAGGGAAGAGAGGGACCAGGGAAGGGAGATAGAGCTTCTCTCATAAAATATACAGGGAGCTGTGCCTGCACAAGTGTCTCTGTGAATCTGTTTAGGGCTCTTTTTTGACTGACTGGATAAATTAGACTTTCATTGTTTTAAATCCCTGAGGACTTTTGCAGAGATGTTGTAACTAAAGCTGCGCACGTTGTGGAGCTCTTTCCTACCTGGCACTATCAGATACAACTAATTTACCTGTTTTCATTCCACTCTCAAGAAGGGATGTAATTACCTTTTTGGCAGCACAATTGTCAGGGAAATGATATGACATTTTCAAGTATTTCTCTCAGGCAAGGTGTTGAAAGCAGTTGGCATGTCTGGAAACATTGGCATGACTTGTGGTTAGAAAGCAGATGCCAGAAAAAGAAGTGGTGAAAGAAAAGTTTCTCTTGTTGAAGCTCTCCTGTGGAGTTGTTGGAGAAAGTAATCCCACCAGGCAGGTAATGTTCTCTCTGCAGGGAAAGTCTCTGTACCCTCACAGCAGAGAGAAGAGGCAGTGGACTCCTAACACATACCTGAAGGGGATCTAGAGAAAGGCTGGGGTAGGACTTTTTAATAGGGTCCAGGATGGCAGGACTGGGAGTAATGGATGTAAATTGGAAGAGGGGAGATTTAGGTTGGAAATACGAAAGAAATTCTTTCCTGTGAGGGTGGTGAGACACTGGAAGAGGTTGTGGATGCCCCCTCAATCCCTGGAGGTGTTAAAGGCCAGCACTGAGTAACCTGGTCTAGCGGGAGGTGTCCCTGCCCATAGCAGGGGGATTGGAACTAGATGATCTTGAAGGTCCCTTCCAACCCAAACCATTCTATGATTCTGTGCCATTCCCAGAAGACATGGCCCACTGAAATTTCCAGCCACCTGTCTTGGCAGCATTTTGAATGTGGTGGTGATTCTGGTTCAAAGCAGTTTTGTTGAAACCCTGTGAAACTTGCTAACATGATAGGAGGACTCTATTCTGAGATTTACTTAGCAGCACACTGTAAATATTTTTAATTTAAAAAAAAGAATATAGCAACACTATCTGAGATGTACTGCAAATCTGTGAAGGGTTTGNGCTGCAACTGGATGATCTTGAAGGTCCCTTCCAACCCAAACCATTCTATGATTCTGTGAGATTCCCAGAAGACATGGCTCACTGAAGTTTCCAGCCACCTGTCTTGGCAGCATTTTGATTGTGGTGGTGATTCTGGTTCAAAGCAGTTTTGTTGAAACCCTGTGAAACTTGCTAACATGATAGGAGGACTCTATTCTGAGATTTACTTAGCAGCACACTGTAAATATTTTTAATTTAAAAAAAAAGAATATAGCAACACTATCTGAGATGTACTGCAAATCTGTGAAGGGTTTGGGGGGGATTATTCAATGAGAAATAGGTCTATCTTTGCTTATCCTGTGACTTTAGTGTGATGGCACAGACACAACTCATCAGAAGAAAGAGAACATGTCTACACTGCAGGGCTGCTGGCTCTTGTTTCTAAAGCTGAACACTTATGGGAAATAAATTCTTAGAACAGATTTTTCCAAGCAGAGAAACCAAGTTCTCTTGCATCTCTTGCACTCATCTCCCACCTCTATTTCCCCTTCTTATGCTGGCACATCCTGGACATTCACCTTGTGCATTCAGACAATAAGTTCCTGGATATAACCTCATGGAGAGTCTCCTGCTCTCTCTTGATCCTTTCCCTTCAGTTCAAATAAGAGGAGAGCAGGGGTTTTGTTTTATCAGCCATAGAGAGATGGCCCCATGGTTATTTTGCTTTTATGCTGTTTAGGACGACCAAGGGATAAAGCTGTTAAATTTTCACGGACTTTATGGTGGTGTTGTAACTTCTGCCTCTCTCTGAGAGCTTCCTGGGAGTGTAAGGAAATGCTATGGGCCCTGAGCAGTGCAGTCTCAGCATTTGTTTGATGTATTTTTCAAGCATTGTTTGGTTTCAGGCACAATGACAGGGTTTAGTTTTTTTTAAAAAGACCCAGAACAGCACCAATTGGCTTTGAACAGACAGTAGAAATTACCTAATTCATCCTAATGACTTAAAGAGACTTGTTTTATGGTAACACTTTGTAACGTGCAAGTAAGTGACAGTAGTACATTTTGTGAAAATAATGAAGCCTCAGTACTGTGAGATCACTTTACAGCTCTCTGCTATTAAATCTTTGCTGTGGAGGGGGGGAGATGTCTCTCTTTTTGCACAAAATGGTAAAATGTAGTTTATTAGGCAGTGGAAAGAGAGCCAATCTGTGTTCCCACTTCACAGCTCTCCATTCCCAGTTTTTCCTACCCACAGCAGCCCTTGGGTAACCTTTCTGGTGATGTGATGGGGAGCTGAGAACTCTGCCACACACCACTTGCATTGAGAGAGGTTTTCACTTCTGGAAACTTCACTTTAGTAGCTTACCTAATGACCTATTTTCCAGTGAATAAAATAGCACTGAAATGCCCTGTGAAATGAGTGAGAATGCCTTCCTCTGGTGAAGCCAAGGGCTGAAACACCAGGCATTTGTGCTGGCTGAGAAGAGCTGAGTTTGCCTTTGCTGTGAGATAACTGTAGTGGATCTGCTGTGTCCTCCAGCCTGGACTTAGGATCCCTAAATCTCCTTGGTTGGAAGAGACCTTTCAAATCATTGAGTTCAACTATCAACCCAGCTTTGACTAGAACTGTCCCTAAGCTATATCTCTAAGCTCAGGGGGGACCTCAGAGTAGCTTCTTAATACCTGAAGGGGGCTACAGAAGGGCTGGGGTAGGACTTTTTAATAGTATATGTGATGGAAGGACTAGAAATAATGGATGCAAATTGGAAGAGGGGAGATTGAGGCTGGAGATAAGAAATAAATTCTTTGGTGTGAGGGTGGTGAAACATTAGAAGAGGTTGCCCAGAGAAGCTGTGGATGCCCCCTCAATCCCTGGAGGTGCTTAAGGCCAAACTGGATGAGGCACTGAGCAACCTGGTGTAATGGGAGGAGGAGGGTTGGAACTAGATGATCTTTAAGGTCCTCTCCAACCCAAAATGTTCTATGATTTTTGGCATCCTGTCTTGGGTCAAGCTTTTGAGTGTCCTAATCCCTCCATTCTGGCATAGTCTTGGTGCCACTAAAGCCTCTTTTCATACCTATTTAATGCCTCAGAAGTGCTTTTGTGAGTGGTCTTTGATAAATCATAGTAAGTGTTATTCCAGCCACTCAATAGCAGTACCTGCTGGAGTCTTTTTCAGCTCCCAAGGCAGCAGTTCCCTCTTGCCTTATTTTACCAGTGACAGTAATTCATTCCACTCGAGCTGACGAGCTTATTTCACATTTATTTGCACATTATGAGTGGTGTCATTCCACTTACCCTCCAGACAGTAAATGGTTTGAAAAATGCAACTGTAACAAATATTAGGCAGGAGGAGAGGAATGGGGAAAATGGAACCTTTGTGTTGGGAGCCCAAATGAAAACATAATGAATAAATAATATTTAGCAATTACCTCAATCATGGATTGTATGCAAAATCAAAGGTGCTGCATGAAGTTGCATCATTGCTTTGAGAATACATTCTTCTTCCACAGTGTGGAGTTAAATAAAATATTACCCATAAGGTCAGGGAAATAATTAGTCCAGCATTATTGGCTCCTTCCCAAGCAGTCTCACTTGACGCATGTATATTATATATGTTTGCACCCTGCACATCTGAGAAGGAGGATGTATAGAAAGAGATGAATTTGGGCTCCATGTTTGAACACCAAATCAGTGCTCCTACTCCTTTCTGTAGTGAAAGCAAGTTTGGAAGTTATCAGAGCTATATTTTGGTGTCCTGAAATAGTTTCTTCTAAGCAATTTTTAGCTGGCTGTGGCAAATAGTTATGCCATAACTTAATATGATGACAAGTTATCCCTTTGATGAATCACAGAAGTACAAATGATGATGATGCTCTCAGCCATTTTGAGGAGCTGTGTTTTGCCCTTGTAATGGGGACAGATAGAAAAGCTCAGATAGAAGAGAACTAAAGTGAGAGTCTCTCAGAGACCACAAAGTTCTTTCAGAGAAATCAGGATGGCCTTTTGCAATTCTTACAAAGAAATGAAGATCAAGGGGGGTTGGAACTCGATGATCTTTAAAGTCCCTTCCAACCCAAACTATTCTATGATTCTAGGAAATGAACGATGAAAAGACAAGATTTTCCATTTTCATTCATGAGAAGTAAAATTTATAGCAACAACAGTTTCTAAAACCAGTTAAGAATTGCAAAACTATTGAGAATTGAATTGGGTTGTGGCAGTGTTGTAGTTGTGGTTAACAGAGACTCTGCAGATGTGCAGAACTAAATGTGACTTAACTTCCCACTTTGTGGCAGCCCCTGCTCACAGATGTTATAAGAAAGAAATTCTTTCCTGTGAGGGTGTTGAGACACTAGAAGAGGTTGCCCAGAGAGGTTGTGGCTGCCCCCTCAATCCCTGGAGGTGTTTAAGGCCAGGCTGGATGAGGCATTGAGCAACCTGGTGTGGTGAGAGTTGTCCCTGCACATGGCAGCAGGGTTGGAACTCAATGATCTTGAAGGTCCCTTCCAAACCAAACCATTCTATGATTCTGTGAGATTCCCAGAAAACATCTCTACTGAGAGTTCACATGATGTTGTTCCCCTTATGGCTACAGTGTGTTCTTTCAGTTAGAGGATTTCTAGAATTGTTGCACAACCATGAAGGAACAATTAAACAGTGCAATATCTCTCTCTAACTTGGTAAGATTTATAGCTCGTGCATTTTCTGTCCCAGCTTTTGAAAAGAAAGCAGAATTATGTATTAATTTGGGACAGATGTTGAAAAAGAAATTGAAATCTTCAGTGGCTTGTCCTGGTTGGCACAGTGTTTGTGAACCAGAGGTGCAGAACCAGAGGAGCAGCCACCAGGATGTTTGTGAAGCTCAAGGATGGGGGAGATGCTGACAAAGGGGAAGAGAACTGGGTCTGGAATAGAGAGGTGGGTTAAATCCCCCTTTGTTTGAGAGAGCAGAGGATGGATATGGCAGGGGTACAGCCTTCCATCTACCCTCAGAGACACACTGATGCTCCTCTGCCTTTCATTTAGCACCTGGATTCTGTGATACATCTTAAACTTTTAGCTAATTCTGCAGTGGGGCTCATTCTCCTACACAAGCCTGACCTTAAACACCTCTAGGGACTGAGGGAACATTCACAGCCTCTCTGAGCAACCTCTTTCAGTGTCTCACCACCCTCACAGGAAAGAATGTTAACTGTGAAAACTGCCCAAGAAATTATCTTATCAATTTACATCCATTAATCCTAGTCCTGCCATCACAAATCCTATTAAAATGTCCTTCCCCAGCCTTTCTGTAGCCCCCTTCAGATATTGAGAAGCTACTCTGAGGTCCCCCCTGAGCCTTCTCTTCTCCAGGCTGAACAACCCCAACTCCTTCAGCCTGTCCTCAGAAGGGAGATGCTCCAGCCCTTTGATCATCTTCATGGCCTCCTCTAATAGCTCAATGTCCTTGGGAACATGACAAAGCTGTGTTGTGCTGCACAGCACAGAGGCAGGAGGGATGTGTGTCTACCCTTGGCTAGAAAACTGGAGGTTTTTCTGTTGATCTCTCCCTGATGTAATAAAAACTCTAAAAATATTCTCAGATACTGAAGTTTGCTCCACTCATCATCCAGATAATTGCCTTAGGTGATGTTTGGTGCTGGTGTGGTCAGGTAGCATCATGTGTCTTCTGCAAAGCTCTTGTGGCCTGAGAGAAAGCTTCTCCCTCTGTGCTCCCTCTGAGCTGTGGCTCTTGGTGGTGCTTGAACTGTGCAGGGGATTTTCAAGGTCAATAAAAATAATGGAGAGGAAGCAGGGGAATGGTAGACCACCGACCTCATCTTGCTTGTGGCTTCATCTCAGTTCACAACTCCCCCCATGCATTATCTGATTGAGCCTTAAGGAAAAAAAAAAATAAAATTAATGCTCTCTTATTCTGTGCTGTTCTATTACCTATTCATCAAAAATATTGCTTTTGTGCATTTTTCATTATAAGATTCAACATTACCAATGTTAATAAAGGGAGAACTCCTTTTCTTTTCTTAGAAATAGAATATGTAAAGACATTGCCTCTTTGATGTTTCTAAGCCAATACAATATGTATTTGAATGAGGATAAAAGTAATTCTTTTAACAGAAGATCATCCAAGTCATTCCTGATGAAACTCAAGAGAAGTTTGGGGTTTTTTTTTTTTTTTTTTAAGAGATGCTTCGAAATGAAGATTAAAAAAAGGAGGAGGGTTCCTCTTTGGAAATAACAACTCATGGAAGTCAGCCATGTGTTTTATGGAGTTTGGCTGCTGTGTATTTAGGCTGCTTTCTCACTTGGTGATGTGGGCAGATGTGTGTTGTTCCAAGGGATGAGACCTCTCTGGCACAGGCAATTTTTCCACATGATGCTCTGCTGAGCCATGACTAGACAGCAGGCCAGGTTTTGGGAATCCCCTGCCAAAATTCTCTGCAGCCAGGGAGCCTCACATCACTGGCTACTTTCCTCATGTGTGGATGAATTTCTTGCTGGGGATTGGGCAATAAAAGAGTTTCTTTTTAAGAAGCTGCTCTAAATTTGGAGCTAACAAGGTATGTGAGGCCACTGAAGCTTTGGGACCAGGATGATTCCTGACTACTCTTTAAGCTTTCTTCTGCCTGCCACAGGGCAGCAGTTATAAGTTATATATAACTTATATATAGGCTTTATATATGGGGGAGTTATAAGGGAGTTCTTTAGGAGTTATAAGGCAGGGGGTTCTGCAATGAAGGAGCATAACAGAGTTTCTCCACCAAGTTTCCTCTGAAAATGAATCTGAATTTTGATTTTTTGGCCAAAGTGGAAGAATGCCCTGTAGAATAGATAGTGGGAAAGTGTTCTTCAAGCCCAGCAGACCTATCAAACTCCTGGAGAGGGGCAGCTGATGTGGAGTTTTCCCCTGCTCCTGTTCAGAGGCAAACCTGTCTGTGAACAAGTGCAGTGTCTCCAGCCATTCCCTTGCTCTGTGGGGAATCTCTGCTGCATAAACCCAGCTCTCTCAGAGCACTGCAACACTGCCTGGCTTTGAATTTTAGATGGATTGAGATCTCAGGCTGCTGGAGAGTCTGGGTTTCTACTGACTATCAGCTCACGTGGGGGTTTCAACACAGTGCAACTGGTTTTGTGGGGATGTTGTCATTGGGGTTGTGGTTTTTTTCTTAAGTTTGAAGAGAACTTGTGAAAATGGATGTATTGTTGTCAGGAGAATATTTTCTTTTCTCTCAATACAGCTATGTTTTCTGAGGTGAGCTAGATATCAGTGGCCAGTCATAGCAATCCCTTTTCTCTTCTCCCCAGTTGACAGCAAGCTGCACATGTTTCCTCAGCTGCAAGTGCCATGAATCATAGAATAGTTTGGGTTGGAAGGGACCTTAAAGATCATCGAGTTCCAACCTCCCTGCCATAGGCAGGGACACCTCCCACTAGATCAGGCTGCCCAGTGCCCTGTCCAGCCTAG
>VZTY01007415.1:9634-53146 GCA_013400935.1 Turnix velox
TCCATCCATCAAACCCATCTCTGAAATCTTTGAAACTTCTCTCCTACTTCTGTCAACTGCTGCTAATATAGCAACTAAATACTTAGAAATTAAAGGCTATTGGAAGCAGAGGTTTAAGCTTCATATCCAAGAGAAAAGTGGCAATGTTTGAGTGACAATAATTATCAGTATAGTGAGATATTTCCAAGGTATGTAGGGGACAATCACTTTGACCAGAGAAGTCCTTCCTCTCAGTGAAGCCTCTGCTTGTTTCAATGACTCATAAAAATTATCAGGTAAAGAGGTGAAGGTGAGTCCTCTGTGGAGTACTGGCAGTGTCCTCCTCTCCCCCCAGCAAATAATTTCACATTATGGTTCCCATTAAACACACTGCAGACATCTTTCCCACTCTACACTGTCTCTACACCATTTAAACACGCCTGAATGTGTTTAAGAATGAGATTTCCTTTTTTCTTTTCTTATGACAATGTAAAAAATAATTCCAGTGGTCTAACTCAAAACTCCAAGCTAGCTCTGCATTATTAACTAAGCCAATTAACTGCTGTACACTAAGCCCTGTGTATATCACATAGAGCATTTGGCTCCCAGTTCTAAGTCTATAAATTGATCTTAGGGATTGCTTGACACCACAGCTCTTTTCAGCTCTTTCCCTCTCAAGTTATAACCTATCTTCTGCTGGACCACGGGAGTGCTCTTGCTGGAGTCCCTGGAGAGTCTCTCATTTTTCCAACAGTTCTGATTTATGTGACAAACACACTCATCTTTCTCACAACCATATGGGTGGCTTTATCTGTGGTATTATTTTTTTGCAATCTTACCTCTACCCAAGATTCAAGAGCTAGCTGATCCCTGCTGGCGGTTAGACTTTGGAAGAAAGTGATGAGCTTTTAAGCACAGACTTTTTAACAGTCAGCAGCTGTCTTTACAGCTAAAATATGCCCAGAAGGGTGTATTTTTCTACAGTCTCAAAGAACTGGGATGGGCAGCACATGCAACCTGAGAAGGCTGTTTTAAATCTTTGTCCTCTGAGTCTTCCTCAACCTCTGACCTCTCTGTATCTCTGCTGAGGAATTGGGAGTTCTTCTAATCTGCTTTGGCAACACTCATCTGGCAGGTCCCTGGAGCAAACTTGAAATATCTTTCAGAGGTTCAGTGCATCATTTGATCTTTCTACAGTCTGGATTAGTCATTAACCTTCAATTATCCACTCTACCTACTTGCCCAAGACTCCCCCATTTTCTAGGAAAAAAAAGTGGTCTACAGCACTCCATATATAAACCCAAGGGAGATGAATGTCTGCTAATGAAGACTGAAGATAAAAATGAAGATGCTTTGATAAAATGGGTCAAGGCTGAAGGATGTGGTGGAGGAGTAGGACTGCAATCAAAAGACATGAAGTCACTGCTTGGAGATTTGTAGCCTCCTATAACATGTTCTAGGGTGAATAACACAGTCCATTCAATTTCACCTGGTTACTTCTGTCTCTAGAGTGGTGCCTGCAGGTTGGTTCTGTTCCACCAACCAAATATCCATGCCACATTTGCACATGTACCCCCTGGCAACAGAGACTGTGTTACTTCTGTTTCCTTCCCAGTGCTAGGGTGAAATTAATTTCCCTGCTTTCACAGTAACAGCTTGGTCCTGACCAAAAACACATTTGTAAGAACACAAGTTTTTCTATTTTTAATAAATATAGCTTTCTTAGAACTATCTCTTAAATACATCTAGTTAAGAGCTGTACTACTGCTGAATAAAGTGTCAGAGGAAATTTGCTATGAAAGAAGATACAGCTTATCTGAAAAGCACTTGTGACAGCATCTGATCTAAAACAATGGCATGTAAGGATTCAATTTCCAGCACATTTTGGTTTAACATAGAGGTGAGGATAACTCCATACCCAGTTAGCACTGGCTGTCTTTAGCAACAGTTGTTGAAGAGAAGGTTCAGGGGGGGAGCTCATGATAGCTTTTCACTACCCCTAAGGATCCTACAGTAAGGCTGAAGTAGGACTTTTTAACAGTGTACAGGATGGCAGGACTAGGAGAAATGGAGGCAAATTGGAAGAGGGGAGATTTAGGCTGGAGGGAAGAAAGAAGTTCTTCACTGTGAGGGTGGGGAGACACTGGAACAGGTTGCCCAGAGAGGTTGTGGAGGTGTTTAAGGCCAGGCTGGATGAGGCATTGAGCAACCTGGTCTAGTGGGAGGTCTCTCTGCCCATGGTAGGGGGTTGGAACTCAATGATCTTCAAGGTCCCTTCCAACCCAAACCATTCTGTGATCCCATGTTAGGCAAAACTCAGACCTACTTTCAGTGGGGTCAGGATTTCACTCTGGATAATTTTAGCAAGGAGAACTGGAATAGATTTCTGAGACTCAGTCACGTGGAATCGACAGTCAGATATTTTGTGCTGTGTAAGCAGAAACTGAGCTCATGCTTGAATATGTAGAAGAAGAAAACAGTGTTTACAAATGGACTCCTCATTCCCATGAAACCTTCACGCTGTGCTCTTGCATCTTTCTCTCCCTCTGCAATTCTGAAACACTCTGCCACATCCCTGCCATACTGGTGGGTCAAAATAATCAGGTGAATTTTGACTTTTGGGAACAGGTTGTGCCACACCCAGTCACTGGAAGGTGGTGTTTTTTTGGGAAAAAATAGTACAAGGAATCTATTAGAATAATACAGCTGCTGATGCCGAAAGTAAGACTCCAAGACTAACATTCCTGTCTGATTGCCTTTATAAACAGTGCTCAGTAATTTTCCAGTACAGTAGTCATTCTGCTAACAGACTTGCCAACTTTCACTCACACAGGTTTCTTTTTCTCTTTAGTGATTATCATTTTGACAGCTTTATTTCTTTTTTCATTTCCCACCAATTATAAGATCAGCCATAGGACACTGTTTCATCATTTACATCTACCTTGGAAAGTTTATTTAAATGTTAAATGAACACTTTGTATTTTCTCTCCTCCCTCCCCCAAATTATCACTCAGTTTTGGAGGGTGTAAGCAGTGAATTACCCCTACCCTCAACCATGGCCAGTGGACCTTTTATGGGGCAACTGGTGCCCAGCTCCATTCCCTACCTTTCAAGGAAGGCAGTGCCTTCTCCTCAGCTCATACCCCAGGATACCAGGAGTGTGAAGAACATTACATCAGGCAGCAGCAGGAGTGAATTTCATGATTAAATATTTTGCTAGATTATCCTGCTAATCCTTCTTTGTGGGTAAAGACCGTGCTTGGCCTGAAGAACCTCAAACCAAAGAAGGACAGATCATTTAACATTTTAAAACAAGGAAACGTGTCAACCATAAGGTTGTTGAGTCAAACATTGTAACAGGAAAAAGTGTGATGTAAGGTGTCCTGGGGGACAATGCCAAAGCTAAGAAACCTGTGTCATGTGAAACAGGTTGAAAACTAATGTGAAAACTAAGGAGATGTTTACTTCTGGTCTAGCAAGTCATCTTGAGCTATTTGATGCAAATACATTTAGCTGTAGGCAAGAAGCCTTCCCCATTCTACTCTTTGCTTCTTCCCAAGCCTTGCTGTTGTACTTATCTTCCAGAATTGCTTCTTTGGGTTGAAGGATTTGCTTGAAAATATCTTTTTAGTCAGTACTTGATTACCTCCTGACTGCCTGTAGGTGGACTTGATCACACACAACCTGGGGTGTGTGTGATTTTGTCTCCTTCTACTAGATGGTGATAACCAGACGTGTCCTCAACCAGGACATCACCTTCCCTCTCACAGCTATGTCCAGAAGAGTCCCATGGTTTCTGGTCTACAGCAATTTGGGTTCTAATCCTGTGCAAGAGCTGTTAAGACCTAGGCTGGTCTCCCTGAAGAGCAGCCACCAGGGTGCAGCATTGCCCATTCGCTCAGCCGCCTGCAGCCACCGTGTCTTGCACAGAGTCCAGCACTGTCCTGGCAAATTCATTAAGCTCGAACTGATTCTAGAGATCCCGACTTCAGCTTTGGGAAGTACTTCAAAATGAGCTCTTACGTGGTGCCTCCTTGGATCAGAGGGTGCTAACATTACTGCTTATGCCAGATTTCCAGGCTAAAAAGATTTGAAACCCTCCCCATGGCTGTTCCCTCTCTCTTTTCTCCATGTAACCAAATTCAAAACATGCCAAAGGAGATGTTTCTTAGCACAAGGGACAGATAAGATTTTTGAACTCATTGCCATTGGACCTTATGGATGATAAACAATTGTACAGGTGCCAAAAGAGCCTGACTGCAAAGAATATACCCATTTGGGATCATTAAATCTCTAGTTAACAGACACTCCCAGTAAGTCCCTCCAGTTCAGTGTAATTTCCATACAGCCCTGCAAGTAATTTGCCAACATTCTTAAGGAGTTTTCTATCATCCTACTCCCTCTCGAATGCTACTGTTTGCAAGACTTGCACCTCACAAAATAAATTCAAAGCTGTTGTGCTCCCTATCTCCATGTGATGATGACACAAAAAACCATGGTGCAGACCAGAATCAGGGATGAGACTCCACATCTATACCCTTGGACTGTCCAACAGACAGAGCACAGGTACATGGTGTATCCTAAAGGGAGAGGTGGAGTCTATGACAGCAAGGGAAGCACCACAAACCTAAATCACACCAGGAATTACAGTGCTGAGCATGTCCAATCATCACACAGCGAGGCACTATGTTTTGAGAATTCACAAGACTTTTGGGCAAGTCCATGAGGTGCTGAGCCAGATGAGGTCTTGGCTGCCTCATGTAACTGGCTTAATTTTGTCCCCAGAAGGCATTAGTGTGGTGTGTGAGCCCTTTGAGAGCATGGTGCTGGATTCTTGTCCACAGATAGGAAAGTGAAATTGGATCAGAAGAAGGAAAGAAGTGATCCATGTAACCACAAACATGACCTCAGCAGTCTGCCAGTTTTTAGAGATCTGGAGAAAGACAATAATCAAGGACACCATGGGTAAACAGATGAAACATAGGTTTCCTCCAGGCAAAACTCATTGGCTGTACTTTGATTAAAGTAACTGCTTTGCCAGGCAAAGGAAATGTGGTAGATTTAATCTGTTTGGTCCTTTTGCTGCACTGGAAAAACTTAGGTAAGTTAAAGAAACTGGTGATGTGCTGAGAAACAAGGATATCAATGACAGGTGAGAGTTGGCCTCAATGTAGTGCTGCAGAGGAACATCAGGAATTTAGTGGACTCCTTGAAAGAACTGCCTTGTATTTGATCTAATTTAGTGTGTTCATTAATGGCCTTGGCAAAAAATGCTGAGAAATTAAGGAAAAATTCTGCCTATACACAGTCTGAGTGCATTGTTAATGCCACAGAGGATTAGGATGTCACGCAGCAAGAACTGAATAACCTTGAGTACAGCACTAAAAGAGATAATATGAAGATTACTAGCATACAGTGCAAGGTTGGGAACTCTGGGACTAATAACAAGGATTTCTGTTTTAAACTAAGATTTGTATGTTGAAACAAACAAGGAGGAAAACATCTAGTGTGATGGTAAGCCACAAATATGATGCAGCCATGAAAAAAAGCAAAGGAGACTTAGTGCCACTGAAGACATAAGAGTATGAATGGGACTGAAACTGGGCTTCTCCATGTAATTCTGGTCACCAGTGCAGTCAAATTATGAATCTAAATAATATAAATTAGAGCACTGGTATAGAAACTGCCCCAGGGAATGAAGAATTGACACACAGTCTCTGATACAATAAGATGCTAAAGTAAGTAGTGGATTTAGTTCAGCAAAATGATGGAAGGAGACACACCAGTCTGCTGTATCATATGGCACATAGCCCAAGGCAAAGAGCTAAGGAGGAAAAATACTGTACAAGCAAAGGAACAGAGCTGATGCAAGAACAAATGGCTGAAACATGACAATGAATAATTAAGGCTGGAAGCAAATGATCCTGAGACACATGAACAGCAAGGTCACAGAGGAGCCTTCCAGTGAGGGAAGGATCTGTGGAGCAAAATCAGAAAGGACACGCTGCTAATAAAAAAACTAAGAGAAATAAACAATCCTTGCACTCAAGGGACACTTTCATGTCCTAACCAGTGAAAAAGAGGGCTCAGGTCTCCTGTGGTTTTCTGCAGATGAAGACAGGGATTTCTGGGGTTTCTGCTGCAGTTAACCATCTGGATAGGAACACCACAGCAGGTCCCTTGAAGAACTCAAGGTCTATTAAAACCTATAACAGCAAAGAGGAGGCAAACTAAGAGTGTTTGCATACAGACCCATTACAAGCCTAACAGTTGCGAAATTTCACGTGCTTTTGCTTCTCTTTCTGCATGAGAGGGGGAGCAGATTCCTATTCCTAGACCCAAGCATGCATGCTGAAGTGTGTGGCCACTGGCCGACCTGTGTTTTCAGTAATAACAGCTGATGTGATCTGTGATTTCTGAGTCCTGTGCCAACCTGAGTGCTGGGTTTGCCTATATATTTGGGTTGGTGTTGGGTGTGCTGGAAACAACCCATACACACCGCATGCAAGAATCCAGATTCCATCTGGTTACAGCAGGGTTTTGTAAAAAATATCTAAAGGGCTAGGCAAAGGATTAGAATAAAGAGGTGCTAATAGGGTGCAGTTGGGACAGGAAAGGAAGCTGTAAAGAATTTAATGGAAAAAGAGGGTCAAGGAACATAAAAAATAAAATAGGAAGAAAAAGAGGCTTTTTTTTTTTAAAGGTGAAAGAGTAACAATAATAAAGAATGAAAGATTCTTTTATTTTTGCCAGTTTCAACAAAACCCTTAAGAAAATTCTCTTCTCTGACATTTAATTTTAAAACATGTCAGTGTGTCCAATCCTTTTTTTTCAAGCCTGCTTTGTTTTTTTCAGATGATGGGCTGCAGTTGCAGAACTCTAATCTTCTCCTTGGCCTCATGAAAACACTGTCCCCACATTATTTGGCTCTCCCAAGAGGTGGCTGAAGTTCAAAGGGGTATATAATTTGCAAAGCAATTTGGGATTGTGCTGGAAGAAAGACACTGTTATTAGTATCATACCCTTTTTCTTCTCCAGCTCACTTTATAATTTTCTTTTATATTTATATCGTGGGCTATTATTTTTAAAATTTTTCATTACAATCTCAACAGCAAGAGCCTCCTCCTCTTCCTCTATTTATACAACATGATCTCACCCCATCCCAAAGAGTTTGCAATCCAGGTAAGACAAGGATTGAGAGAGGAAGCAAATGGGAACAGAGTGGGGCAGTGAATTAAAGTCCCACAACACATCCAAACAAGAAACAAGAGACTGAGTGGTAAGGGACCCAATCCTGTGCTGGCCAGAAGACCCTTCCCTAGAGATAAATTCTCTGTAAGGTGATTCTTTTAAATTTTGAGTATGAAGATAAATGTAGGTCAAAATGCACAAAGCAGAGGAGGTTTATTACAGAAAGGAAAGCATTGTTCTTTCTTCTACTCTCAGGTAAAGGGCTTAGGCCTTAGTGGAAATGGGACAAGACCTTATTGTAACAAGATGCTACAATAATTTTACTTGAAACCCTGAAACAAATTCAGGGCTCATAAAAAAAGCATTGACATGGTGAAAGAGAATGGTTTCTTTAAGATGTTCTTGGTCAGAGAATATGCTAAGCATGCATTTCTAATATCTGGGTGGGCAAACGCAAGTGGAAATTTAAATTCTACAGAGGCACAGAGAATGTGCTTCTGAAAATGTTTCCAGTCAAAAGCATGTTTAAGTGTGAAAGTGTGGTCTACACGGAGGGAGTGAGAGAGTGTGGTCTATCAGATCATCAGCAAGGATTTTGTGGCACATTTGCTCTTTGCTGTCATTGCTCTGACAAAAGAATGAACCAATGAGAGTGTCACTGTGGCACTGCTCATTGCTCCTGGGAACAACTGTGCTGAATTTGGGCTAGAAATTGCCTCTTAACTCCATCCAGAAGAAGAACACAATCTGGATATGGGAAGAGTATTCTTTCCTCAGAAGGTTTTATGTGATTTAACCTAACACTTTGTCACTGCCCTGGACTGGCAACAATGTCATGGTGAAAGCGTGCAAAAAGAAAAGAGTCTTTACTGAGGGCTCAGGGTGATGGAGAACCCACTGAGAAACAACACAGTGGGTCCTATGGCTCCAATAGACCTGATGGCTTTCTAAGTTCCACCTGGAACCTCTCCATACACCTGCCTGAGCTCACTCCAGTCTCCTCCCAAGTGGCTTTACAACAGGTTTAGAAGAAATATTTCATGCCAGAGCAGAAACACAAGGAGATGCTCCTTGTTTCTCTCTTTCTGTGAGACTGATGAGACAGAAATCTCAGCATCACTGAATCTGATAAGCTTTTTCATGGACATGACACTAATTTCCTTGAAGTCCTCAGGAGTCTGTCTCTCTTTACACACTTAGAAGCATGTAGGTTATCCCATGTTATCTTTCCATGCCACAAAAGCAGCATGGCCACAGCTAGAAGATGAAAAAGATGAAACCTGAATCAGGTTTCATATGAAGAAGGGATAATTCTTGCTGAAATGCAAGAATTTGTGGATGCCCCATCTCTGGAGGTGTTCAAGACTAGGCTGGACAGGGCACTGGGCAGNTCAGGTTTCATATGAAGAAGGGATAATTCTTGCTGAAAGATTCCTAGTCTGAACTACACTAGTACAGAGCAGGTACAACATGATGTACAGGTCATCTGTAGGAGCTTTAAGGTCAGCTATGCAGTCACTGCACTCTTCTTTTAACATAATATCGGATGGGAGGACTAGAAACAATGGATATAAATTAGAGGGGGATAGATTTAGACTAGACATAAGAAAGAAATTCTTTACAGTGAGGGTGGTGAAACACTGGAACAGGTTGCCCAGAGAGGTTGTGGATGCCCAATCTCTGGAGGTGTTCAAGACCAGGCTGGACAGGGCACTGGACAGCCTGGTGTAGTGGGAGGTGTCCCTGCCTATGGCAGGGGGGTTGGAACTCGATGATCTTTAAGGTCCCTTCCAACCCAAACTATTCTATGATTCTATGATTCTCCAGCTTTACACTTCAAGTTGCCCTATCATTCAGGAGGGGGAAAAAACCCACCATCCCCAAACAATGCAACTCCACATGGAATCTGGTCCTGCTGGCTACAAATGAAATGGACTGAGAGGTAATGAAAATGTGACCCGCTCAACAAAAGGAAATGAATATTACAGCTGGTTACGAGGGCTAACAATGCATTCCAATACTTTCAGACCTTTTCACCATGTTCACCAGATGGAGGCTTTGGAAATGAGTGATTTGTGAAAGAAAAGGAGATTGGGTTCTATTATTTTTGAACTCCTTACCGTGACTGGCAGGGGTGCGTGTTACATTTCCTGACCTGGGGCTCGGGGCGGTTGGCTCGTTGGCACTCACTGTCATTCACCAGTGTCATGGTCTTGTTAATAATTCGAGTACAGGACACAATGGTTTTCCTCTCACCTACAAGTCAAATAAAAAACAACTCTGAAGAAGAAAATCAGTGCCTCATAGTAGCTTATTAATGCCTGAAGGGGGCACACAGAAAGGCAGGGGTAGGACTTTTTAATAAGTGACGTGATGGGAGGACTTGAAGTAATGGAGGGGAATTGGAAGAGGGTAGATTCAGGCTAGATATAAGAAAGAAATTCTTTATGGTGAGGGTGGTGAAACACTGGAAGAGGTTGCCCAGAGAGGTTGTGGATGCCCCCTCAATCCCAGGAGGTGTTTAAGGCCAGGCTGGACAAGGCATTGAGCAACCTGATGTAGTGGGAGGTGTCCCTGCCTATGGCAGGGGGGTTGGAATTCAATGATCTTTAAGGTCCCTTCCAACCCAAACTATTCTATAAAACTGTGTCTACTTGGTAACCCAAACACAAATTCTAGAAGCTCCTTATTGTCTGCACAAGATGTGATCTATACAGATCTACCACCTCTGCAAGCAATCCATTTCCTACTTTGCTCTTACATTCACACGGTTCTGAGTTGTTGGTTTTTTTTCTGAAAAGTTACAAATCTTTTTCCAGTCATTGTGAAATGGTTGGTTTAACAGTAACAACACAGTGAGCTGTCTCCTAGCATTTCCTGTGAAAATTATCTTGAAAATAATTTAATTTGTGGTTCCTCCTCCCCATGTAATCACCTGGGACAGATGTTACAACTACAGAAGCTGAAGTCACACAACTGTCCACTTGTCTGTGGCTGAAAATAACAGGACAGCTGCTTGAAAAGGAGCTTGAAAAGGAGTGACTAGAGTTCATAAGTGATAAAAAAGTGTTTGTATTTCACAGAGACAGTAAACTAAGCCACCAAAATTAATTCTTTCTCATCTTCTGCTCCTCCATTTAAAAATCCCTGGCAGCAGGAGGTATCTCAGGAGTAGTCAGCACTTTCTCAGTTTCCCAGAGACTTCTAAGATTGGCCCTCGGGGCTCAGCCTTTCACTGTGTGATACCAGGAAAGCTGTGACACAAAGCAGCATGACAATGACCAGATGTGACAATCACAATGCCACCTCTGCACTGTGACTTTGCCTTACTGCTAATTATTTTGGTTTCTAAGATTCTCTTCTTAAGTTTGACTCTGAATTAACAAGTTTTTATTCATAATATGCCTCAGATAATAAAAAATAACTAAGATTCTGTTAATACAAGATGTGTAAAAGTATGTATAGAAGGGAAAAGGCTCTTCCCAGCCTGGGTAAATAGTAAAAGCATCTGACAACCAAAATGTAAGAGATCAATTGCCATCTGACATAGGACTGGTAGAAAATACATTGCCAGGTATTGATTTGATTCAAGTATGTGTTGGGCTTGCTACAAAAACCAAGCTAGCCACAAAAAAAATTCCTACTCATTCATCTGCAGGTTTAATGGCTCTAAGAAGTTACTGCTTTAAAACACAAGCAGAGGTAAGGGTCCATTTTAAAACGAGTTTGATTTAACAGGAAAAAATAAATCTGTGATTTCAGCTCTAAGAAATTACTGCTTTAAAATACAAATGAAGGTAAGGGTCCATTTTCAAATGAGTTTGATTTACAGGAAAAAATAAATCTGTGATTTCAGTACACTGAGGGCAGTGAGCTTTCAAATTAGATGAGTGCTCGCTCTTTCTGTCATATAAAATGGTAAATGATTTGGTCTGCTGGTGATGAAGGAATGACTAGAATACATGGAAATGATCCATTTTCCTCAGGGAAAAATCTACTTCTTCCAGCCCTGAAAATACAGTGGGCAGTAGCTTACTGTTCAGCCTCTGGTTTCACAGACATCACTTCTCCCTCAGGTTTCAGCTAGTATGCCCCAGCACACCCTAAGGATCATGGGAGAAGTGTGATTTGCAGTGTGCTCATGTACTCCCAGAAAGCCCACCCCAAATTAAGAGCATGTGACGCAATCTCCAGGAGTTGTCACAGCAGCACTGCCCCTCTTTCATCCCCCAGGGAAGGGAAGTGTCTTTGAGGGAACATGCCTGAACACCTGTGAAAACCCTGCTCCAAGAATGTGACTGAGGTTTGAGATATGGGGCTGCACACAGAGCCTTGAGCCATCCATGGAGCACTAATCCAGGTGCAGTTCCAGCCCAGGGTAATGAGCCGACAAAGCAGTGTCCCTGCCAAAATGCTGGGTGAAAATTAACTGTGGGGATGTGGATGAGAGCTGGGAGAGCTGGTGAGAACGAGCTCTCATTTGAGTTCATTACAGCAACATCCATTCCCATGGCCAATTGCCTTCATGCTTTGGCAACACTGTCTCTCCTGCAGGCACATCTCTAAGGGTTGGTGTCTGTAACACCCTACAGTGAGTCCCACCAAGCTCCCAAACCTTACCTCCTCCACACTGCACGCTGCACCCTTCCCATCCACTGTGAGTCCAGATGTACAGAGAATCCTGTTGCTTTTCTGGCTCGCTTCTGTTTTCAGCAGTATAGTTTACAGGAATGGTGTATTCATAATGAATTCCATAATTCTGGTCATGAAATAACAGCACCTGTGTTCAGCAGGAAAAGAAAGACTGTTACAACACTGGGAAAGCCAACAGACTACAGAGACAGTAGTGCTGGAAAATGCTCTCTAGGGATAGTTATTTCTAAAACACAAGGTATTTCTGAAATACCTTGTGAAAGGCAAACAAAGCTTTATCTAGAAGCCTGAAATCACAGTGGTATTGGTGAAACAGGGCCCTGGAATTTGGTGTTTTGTTTAAGCCTCAATGTGATGACCAGGTTCATTTCTCTCTAAAGAGAAATAGTTAAACACCAGGAAGGATTCAATCAGCATAATAACTATTTTAATGAGCATCTGGAGTTTAAAAGTCACTCATCCATCATATCTGTCCTAACCTTGTCTTCTAGAAAGGAAGTTGTCTTCATGGGACTTCACTTGAACTCTAATGTTTACTGGGACAAGTCAGAAGTGTCTAGAAGATTCCCAATGCACTCTGAGGTCCATGGAACCTGAGTTACCAAGCTGTCAACAAATGTCATAGAAATACTGCTGCTCACACATAGAATGGCAGCAGCTGGCTCTTGTCACCTACTGAAATAGGAGCAGCACCTTATCAAGTAAGAGTTTGAGTAGGGCTATCAGAAGTGAAGCAAGCAGCTGCTTGATAAAAAGGAAATTAGCAAATGCTATTTTCTCCCCACAGTAGTTATTTCCCATCCAGATTTGCAGAAATCACTCCTACTTAACCAATAATCTCACTAAAGCTGTCATAAGCTCATTTAATGAAAAATATAGCTGGAGCTGCTGAAAGAAGGGGTCCAGCTTGCAGCCACTGGCATCCTGGAGGTGTGTGCAGTGAACACTGTGGGGCTACACAAACCCAGCAGCCCTGAGCTGCTCTGCACAGTGCAGAAGAGCAGAAAAGCATC
The DNA here is from genome assembly GCA_013400935.1 of Turnix velox. Classification (NCBI taxonomy): domain Eukaryota; kingdom Metazoa; phylum Chordata; class Aves; order Charadriiformes; family Turnicidae; genus Turnix; species Turnix velox. Next base: position 22,471 of record VZTY01007415.1, read on the forward strand.
TTCCAGAAGATGTGGGGAATCAAAGATAAGATTCTGCTTCAGCCACAGAGGGAGCCCTACTACCAAAACTGAATTCTGAGGTTGGAACTCCAAATAACCAGAGTTTCAGAGATTAACACTGCTTTTTTATTTGAAATACCAGGCAGTCAGAGGCACAGAACTCAAGTTCTGCCCTGGCTTTATTTCAGTGCATGAGAGACAAACAGTTTGTTCTACAGAATTGATGGCTCAGCTTTGTCTGAAGCACCTTTATGCTCTGGAGTGTCTGGTTGACCTCTGTTGGCCAGGAGGGTAAGCACAGGTCCTGCTTACACAAACATTCATTTCTCCAAGAAACAGACATAGAGAAATTCTCTTGGAGCAATGGCTCAAGTATTAAAAGCCAGCTCCTAAAAAGAGATCCTTATTATCTCAATATGGGTGCAAGAGTAGTGAATCTAAAGGGCCATATGAAACCAATTTCATGCAATTTTGTAGCCATATATAATTGGGGTGTGTGTGTAATTGGTTTCAAATGTGGGTCACAATGGATTGACTGCAGCTTCTGGCTCTTTGTCAGTCCAGTGTATTCCACCACTGTTTGAACAACAGTTTTCTATTTAGAGGTAACTGGTAACCATCCTGCCTTTCTGGTGTTGAAAGAATGAAACCCATTACCCTGTATCAAGGCAAAGATTAATATCTGATTCAAAGAAAAAGCTTCACGTGTGCTTTGTTTATGATTGGCAGTGATTTTAAGCCACATGGGTTCTTTTAATGGTCTGGTAGCTTTTACTTTTCTCCTTTTTAATCATTTCTGGGGGAAAGTGAAGAAGGAAAACTTCCTCTGCTCATTAGTGCTGAAAATGTCAGTCTGTGTATGAAAAGAATACTCAGGGAGAACTTCATAATCACTACTCTCCTATCCCAGCTGCTTACTTCTTAATGAAGGGGAAATGAGGATTTCTTTAAAAACAAAGCTCAACTGATGCTGAAATGCACATTGAAGAACTGGCCTGTGAGTCATCCCAGCACCCACTAGTGACAGGACTGGGACTACACTTCTGTTCTTCTCATCCCTGTGGACTTTTCACTCATATTCTCATACAGGAGAGTCCTAACAGGACTATTAAGAAAAAAACTTTCAAGAACACCGTAAAATACATAAAAAGAACAATAAATAGAAAACATGGAACATTTCTGTGTAACTGTGTTGCTACATAGGGTCAAGTAATATTTACAACTCTCCTGTTAGAGCAACAGTGTATATTTAAATATAAAATATCTTCTGGCATCAGCTGATAATGATAATGATAATGATAATCAGGGGGTTGTGGATGCCCCCTCTCTGGAGGTGTTCAAGATCAGGCTGGACAGGGCACTGAGCAGCCTGGTCTAGTGGGAGGTGTCCCTGCCTATGGCAGGGGGGGTGGAACTCGATGATCTTTAAGGTCCCTTCCAACCCAAACTATTCTATGATAATATGATTCTATGATAAGATTTTTCAGCAATTATTGTTTCCTGTGTGTGAGGAGGAATGTCCATAAAGTCGAGAATATCCCCAGAAATCAGCTAGAATGGACCTGTCACGCAGTCTGCAACACATTACAGGAGTACCCTGTACTGGGCAGAAAGCTAGTGGAACAATGCATGTTCTTCTACAACAAAGCATCATTTCTTTTTACACAGGGTTTCCTCAGCTCTTGCAAACACTGCAAAAGAATATGAAGAGAGGCACTCAAGCAATTAAAAACCTCTAGCGAGGAAGCAAACAATCTAAATTTCTTTCAGCTAGGATATAAACCCTTTATGTCTCATCACTTAAGAAACACAAACAAAGGATATAAAGTTACCATCAAGTGCAGTGGTATTTTAGTTGGTCCTTTGGCAGAGATTTTCTCCCACAGACCCCTTCGCACGTACCGGACAGTAGTGCCTGCGATCTGAAACTCACCAGGAAGCTCAATTTTCCAGTCGCTGTTAATGGATCTCTTACTGGAATCTTTTAAAGCTGGAATGAATCAAACACCAGGGAATGAAATGTTAATCAAATCTGTAATTACAATAGAGAATATCGAGCTTCTCTCTCAGCCCACCTGAAGCACAAGATGCCTTGTCATGAACATAAGGTTAAAAAGAAAAAAAAAATAGTATATAGTATAATTTTAGCTGACTGGTCATGATGTTTCTAACTTATCCTGTATTTCACCTGATGAAGGCAGTTCTAATTATATTAATCTTGCTCTTAAGTAACAATTATGTCATAGAAATTGGTCTCATTAAGGTTTTACTACATAAAATTATTGTGTTCTGTTTTCTGAATAAGCAACACTCTGCAGATTCAAAACATCAAGACATTCTCAATTCACCACCAGAAAATTTAAAAGCAAGTAAAAAAGGCCGTGCAGAAAGAGTTACAAAGGAAAAAAAAACTGCCCTTGAAAAATACAACTAATTTAGGACTAAACAGCAGAACAGTCTTACTGATTTCAGGAGGATGTCCAAAAATCACACAAAATCTTCAAGCATTAACATAAAATTCATGGACAATTTACCTCTGAACTCTCCTCCCAAATATAACAAAACAATTCTAATTTTTATTTAGTTAGGTATTTTTTAGTTTCCAAGCAGAATGAGATTTTGAAACTGTATTTTCCTAAACTTTCCTTGAGAAAAAAGTTCAATCAAATCTCAATACATGGGTCAAGTGCAAAATAAAACTTCTGAGTGTGTGTCCTTCATGCAAACACTGAGCAAGGTAACATTTAGCTGCCAAGGTTAGAAAGAGGACACACATTACAAAGCAGAGACTGGTCAGTGGACAGAACTTGAAGGATCAATTTAATGCCCCCTTCTGCTCACACTTAGAGGGCAGAATATTTGAACCTGCAAGCACTACCTACAGGCACAATACTGGGTGGTCCTTAGATTGTTCTAAATTGCTCCTCAGACTTTTTTTTTAAGAGTTAAAAAACCTGACAGGCATTATAAAGCTCCAGCATTAGAAGAAAGAAGAGCTTATCATCGAGACACTTCCTGATGCCTTGTTTGCAGAAGGAAAGGCAGATGCAACCTGTCCCTGGGTTTGATGGAAACCAGGTCATAAATAAAAACCATCAGCTGGCAAGAGCCACATTCCCTTCAGAGTCCATAGAATTGGATACTGCAGCATCACATCTGTCCTGTCTCTGATCTCAGGGGAAGTGTGGAGCAGGTAGAGGTTGCAGTATCCTCTGCATCTATGTTTGCCTTTCTAAGGATCTGTATCCTAGAAAGTTTCTGGAGAAAGCTGGAATATCCTTCACCACACCCCACATAGCCCTACTAACAGCTCTCATGGTTCCATCAGAGGCTCCAATACCAGGGTGAAGGGAAATGGAAAATCTGGTTTCCCCTAGAAGGGCAGGGTGTGTGGGGGAAAGGGGTTTTTTTGTGTGGGAAGCTCTATTTGGCATGGTATGATGATGTCCTGGTATTTGCATCTACAGCAACATAACACTTGTCTTCTCTTCCTGCTTTCTTCTTGGATCTACAAAGTACCTTCTGCAAACTTCAGTCAAGCTTGTGAGCAGGATGGCTTTCCTCTGCCAAAGCCTAGTGGCTTCCAGGCAGATCAAAGTAACCATCACACTGCTCTTGAAATAAGGAATCAAAGCTGCCATGAGATAAAACCAACTCCATGTAGTATGGGCTGACTTAGCAAAGATAGCTCAGCACACACTCAAAACAGGGTACAGGAGCTTGAAATACTAAAGATATGCTTTGGTTCCAGCTCACCATCCAAGGAAGAGACCTTGCTGATGAAAAACAATTGTCTAATCTTTGTGCACCTCTTTTCTGGGAAAGGTTTGGTTTTGTTTGCTGCAGGCACTGCTCCCTGACAGACTGAAGAGACAAAGCGATAGGAAATAGCTCTGTTTCCAAAAGTGTTCCATGAGGACAGCAGGAATTACACTGCAGAAGACTCTTTGGATCCAAGACTTTTTCATACTGTTTGCCTTCATCACACACAAGTGTCCCATCAAAGCTGCAGCTACAAAACCCCCACGTCTCTTGGGCAAAGGGTGCTGCTTTCTCCAACAGCTTTAGTCACAAACAACTCTTCCAAGCCTGCTCTGTCAAGCCCCAGAAATGACAGCACTAAATTCAGTGGGGTGAACAGAACATCTTTTGCTCTTATTTGCTGTCCATCTCATCCAAACATTGCAGAAGCACTCTGTAGGACAGCAAGCACCTTTACTACCTTTTCAGAGAATAAATAAATCCCACAGCAAAACAAACTTTCCCAAACTCCCTGAGAGCTCAGTGGTAGAAGCAGTTGTGAGTCTAGAATGTGCAATCTTCTCAGACAAAACTTGTCTAACTGTAGTAGGAAAGTGGTTTTGCCAGATGAACCTCACTGATTTAAGCCAGCACCTAGTGGATTTACTCTGCCTTAGACAGCAAATAATGCCATAGGATCCTGCTGCAGGAGGAAATGGCATAGGCAAAGTCATGGTCAGGTTATTGAGGGGTATCAGTTGCTCTGTCCCACCTCTGCTTCAGTCTAGACTGGGCACCTTCCTATCTGTGTCTCTGTAGGCACAGGTGGCTTCCCCACTCCCTCCCTGTGCTGTGTGCAGTTCTCCTAGGACCCTATGCCTCAAAGCAAAGCTCTGTCTCTCCCCCCTTGTTGGCTGGAATTTAGGCAGTAGTAAGAATCCACAGTTACAACTCTAAGCTTTTTCTGGCTCAAAGTTGCACAGTAGAAGAGCAAAATAAAAAGGAACCCCAGCAATAACCCATATTTTCTATTTTTTTCTTGTTGGCTGGAAGACAGAACTGACCAATCCATTTCTAAACCTGGCATTTAGTCAGATCTTTATTTCCACCTTGGGTCCCTCCAACTTGCTTCCCAGCCTGTGGACACAAACTGCCAAGGCATTTCCTGTTCAAGGTGGGTTTGAAGTGTTCGAGCCAGCCAAGGCAGCCAGCGTGGGTTGCCTGTAGGTGGAGGGAAATTCTTCAGGCACTGCTCCCAGTACATGGAATAATGATTCCAAATTATGCTGGGCTCAGTTCCAAAGTGCTGTACCCGGTTCTGAGTGGAAATAGGACCTGACTGGACTCACCTTTGTCAGTGAAATTGAATAGAAAATCCTTCCATACTCGGGTGTGGATTTAGACTGCATTATAAGGCCTATCAGAGTGACTGGATTTTGTTTTCTTGGTCACCCCTTTTGTCCTGTTGGAACACTCCTGCTACTATTCTTCAGCTTAGGTGAGACACTGAGTATCTTTTCCTTGTGTTCAGTGTTCCTTGAAAGAGAAAAGCCTGGAAAGCTCAGAGACGTTCTCCTGGCTCCTCACCATGAAACAAAGAGCTAGAAGCATTCAGAAGCTCTGAAACAGCCTGATTTTTATCTATCTTCATGTGATTCACACTGGGCCAAGCCCTGCTCAAAATACACACAGTTGTAATCTTCACTGCCAGTGAGGAAATATCTGCTTTAGTGGAGGTTACATGGTCACAATGAAGGGCAGTTGCTAGCTCCATGGAAGAGTCTCAGTCCTGCATCTCTCTGCCAAAGCCCAAGCCCAGGACAAATGCCCCGTGCAAATCCCACCAAGACAAACAAAAAGGCTGGCTTCCAGAAGGCAGAGTATTCACAAGACCCAAGGAAACACTGGCTCTCATTGTTCCACCAGTGCTTTGCAATGTTAAATATCTTACGTGTAGGCGTAATCCTCTCCCAGCAAGCTGGCTGCAGATGAGTGGAAATCCTAGCAGTAGTGATACGTGCTTCCTACTAAAAAGTGGCACAAACGCCGATATATCTGACCTAAGGGCAGCTGAATGACATCATTTACTCTCTTCTTCCCCCCCTGAATCTGGAACAAAGAACAAAATCATCTTTCCCAGTGATGCTGCCACATTGGTAGCATCTCAAGACGTACAACGCAGGGTACTAGAAGTGAAACCTTCACACACAACTGCCATAGAAATGTTTTCAGCAGCATCTTAAGTCCCACTACTGGATATTAAAGTCTCCTTTTGGCTGTTGAGATGGAGGGACAACTTTCCTTAACTCCCTGCTCTGCCACAAGCTTCCTGTGGGAATTCAGGACAAGGAGGCATTGGCATTTCTGTGACTTGGTCTCCCTAGAAGTAAATGGGATAGAAAGCCTTTCATCTGCTTTCATCTGACACAAAAAGAAATCCCCCTAGCACTGCGGAGGGGAAGCAAAGGACCAGCCTGACAGATGCATATCGTAGCTGACTAGAACATTTACAAATGTTCTTCTAATATTTAATCTAAAGCAATTAGTAACAACAAATATCTTGACGTAAAAATCTGACTCAACATCCATGACTAAATCTTTGTTTCTAACAAACAGAAGAGGAGAGGATGCCTGTTCTCCTCGAAGTGGAAATGAGAAGAGCATTAAAGAAATTGCTTTGCCTGAGAATATAGAGGCAAGTGGATGAGAGGCTCCGGTGAGCCTATCTCAAAGTGCAAATCAGGTCACCAAATGATGCCATAGGATCCTGCTGCTGCAGAAAATGGCACAGGAAATCTCATGGTCAGGTTATTGAAGAGTATCAATTGCTCTGTCCCACCTCTGCTTCAGTCTGAGCTGGGCACCTTCCTATCTGTGTCCCTGTCATTCCTTTCTCTGCATGCACAGGTCTCTTCCCCACTCCCTCCCAGTGCTGTGTTCCACCCAGGGCCATGTTCTGTTGAGGAACTCTTCTATTTATACAGAAGTATTCCTTCAGGTTTCATAGGGCCTGTAAAGTGTCACATTCGGTCACATGAAGCAAACATCATAAAACAAAGCCATGAAAGCAGAGAGAGACTGTAACAATAATGAAATTAACAGCTGCTTCCTGGCAACAACAAACCTCTCATCTTACAGGTCATTTAGAGAAAGGTCATTTTAACAGAAAACAGAGCTCAGCTTTGAAGCAAAACTTTTTTTTTTCTTTCCCCTTTTGTCTTTTTACCCAGAAAACTGTGAGCAGGTTTATCCTCAACCACTCGGATCCGTCGGGCACCTGCAGGGATCACAGCTGCTTCGATGTAACCTATGGCAACAGAAGAACAGAAGGATGAGAGCACGCTCAACCAGAGGCATCAATCAGCCAGGATCTCACCAGGAAAAAGCAACTCCTGCCAGCTTGGGGAATGGATGGGAAACACTTCAAATGTGATCCCTGCCTTGGCAGCCAAGTCTCACTGCTGTGACATGCATGGGTATGACTAATATTTCATCCTGAGAGGGGGGAGAGAAATGCACGTGTGCTGCTTAATTGTGACTTAAGGGTTGTACTCAAGCCTAATTAGATTTGCTTCCTCTGAATCCCCCTGGCTCCTCTGTGGTGCTGACAGGGATTCATGAGGAGTGTTCCTGAGCTATGCAAAGCATCACTGCATCAGGAGCAACACTGCACATCACACACCAGACATCTGTGATGGGAAATAAACTTTCCGATAGATGTTCCTGCTTCCTCTGCCAAACCCAAGCCTGCTCAGGGCTGTGATCTGTATCAGAAAGGACTAACTTCCAGAGAACATTTTGATGATGCTAAAACTAAACAAAAGGAATTAGTGAGACAACTGCGGGGGAAAAGATTGTTTTCACTTATACTTCATCTTTCTATTAAATAAAAATAGAATGCTAACAGTCTCCTTGCATCAGGAGATTTCATATCTCAGATTTAATGCAACAACAGAGCTGAAATGCACCACAGGGCCACATGGAGTTATGGGGTGGAAGTGGTGCCTTTAAACAATATAGCTGAGAAATATTAGGACCCATTACAAAGGATGAGGAGCCAGACAGAGTTTTTCCACTGGCTTGATTGGAATCTGAATCAGGGCCCTGTAAATGACACTAATCTCATCATCACCCTGACTTGATTCCTTCTAATTGGCCACCCAGTTTACTTTGCAATGTATAACTTGGCACCTCTTTTGGGCTGTTGCTCCCCCCTTTCTTTCAGATGTTAAGTGGCTTATCCTGTATGTTCTCTCATCTCCCTTTGGCTTTAAAGAGCTATGTGGAACTGCTCTGTATCAGCTCTGCCTTTATAAAAATTGTGGGCACTGCTTTGGAGAAGTTCTGGCACAAGAAGTAGTGATTCCTCTCCCATCCAGCGATGTCTGGAGAGCTATTTTAAGGACAAGTGCAGCTGAAGGGCTGTGCTTCTGCTACACCAATAGGAGGGCCTCAAAGCAAGATGCTGAAAACCTTGTGCATCTCAGGACTAAGTGATTCTGTTACTGCTGTGACATGGAGCGAGACAGAGGGGGATATGGGATGGCCTCAGATTGTGGATTCATTTCTACTTGTGAATGAGCAGAGTGTCCAGCCCTTTGGGGTGCCCAGCTGAAGTTCTAAGGTTTCATGAAGTGCATTGTGTGGATCTAATTTGGGCCAGACAGTCTCCCTCTTTCCCTGATGGCTGAATCTGAATGATGCTTTCCATCTGACCCTTCAGCTCAGTTCCTTTTGCACTTCTTCCTCCTGAGTTACTCTGCTCTTACTCAGGGTATCTCAGAAACAGTCAATCATCCCTTGCAGGACAAGAGGGACAGCAGAGCTGCAAACCAGGTCTGTTTATGAAAGCTGGAGCAGTGCCTCTGCCATCTATTTCAGAATGGGTTTCGCTGGAAAAAAATCACTACTTCCAGGGTCAATTTTTTTTAAGGCAATACTGAAATTTGCTGCGAAATCAAAGCAAACAGATGTTGGCTTTTATTCTAGTCATTGCCAGGAGTTGGTTTTTCCTCGGCTGAGATACAAAATTACAGTCAAAACAGTGTGTTTTAGAAATCAAGCATCCTAAATGCACCCCATGCATCTGTATATAAACCCAGCTGACAATTACCACCAGACGTGAGCACACAGTAAAGGTGTGATTAATGACAGTCCATCATGGAGAAGCAGGCTCTATGGCACACCTCAACACCCCTGTTAGGAAGCCAGTTTGGAACATGCCCAAGTCTCAAGTAATTTAATGTACCTCCTGGAGGACTATTTACTTATTTATTTTTCAAAACACATGCCAGATACAAATGGCCAGAGCTAAATCATGCAGGGGCTGGATCCAAAGTTGCAGTGAATTTAATGGAAAGCCAGTCAATAACTTGAGGCAACTTTGGATCTGTCCTCTGACCTCTCAGCAGCCAGGAGTGTGTCACACTGCCTGAGAGGTGAGTGAGCTGTGAAGCCACGCTTGAGGTTCAGCAAGTGCCATAAATATGCTCTCATTTCATCACTCTGCCATGAGAGAAACACCACGTGGAAAAGTTGACTTTTATGTGACTTTTTACAATAGTAAATAGTGGAGGGCAAGCTATTAATAGAGTATTAGTTCTGGAGACTGTTTAATTTGGTCTTATACCAGATTTTTCTCCTGGTGTAATTTCTAATCCTGATTGATGACTTTGGGGGGTTGTATTCACAGCTCCTGAATAAGAAGAAACACACTGTGCTAACTCACCTCAATCGTGTGGCACAAACCTGACAGCTGCCTCTCAACTCTTCTCTCAGGGAACCAGGAGCCACTTTGCAGTTGTGTTGATCTGACCCAACTCTTCAGAGATTATGAAAAATTCTTGGGCATGTCCCACTGGGAGCATCCTGACACTCTCATTCATTATTTCCAGCAATATTGTGTGAGTTAGTGTTCAAATCCTATTGCAAACATACCACATAGGACACCCATGCAAATTTGCTGCAGGTGAAAACTCAGATGGATACCACCACTCCAGTCTGGTCCTTAGAGCTAATGTGGGGCTTCTGGTCACAGAATATTCCTGAGCTTTGAGATAACTGCACCAGAAAACACCTCTGTTGTTTTCTAGGCACGTTTTATTAAGCCAACTGTAACTGCAGATTGCCAGAAAGATTATCAAATGTCAGCTAATAAGAGCAAAAAAAGGCTCAGAGTTGGCCCTGTGTCAGGGACTCTCAAGGAGTTAGGTCTTAGAATAATGGTGTGTAATGCAGGGGTTTGCAAGGCTGGGCTTAAAGTTCTGCTTAAAATGAGGAACTGGTTAAAGACTCAGGAGATTTGGCAACTATCAGGCAGTATTTCTAGTAATTTCATCCATAAATCAGCCTGTTAAGATGAAGCTTTGAAAGTACAACAGGAGAACTTCATTATTTGATAATTTATAATGCTGTATGGAGTATACTCCACCTTGGGAACAGTTACTTTGGCATGCACCAATCTTTCTGGATAATCTGCATTACATCAGTGTCTCAGGAATGTAAGACTGTGATTGAAGCAAATCCTAGATACAAATTACATGGTGTAACTCGTATTAGGAGAGACACCAGAACAAAGAGGTGGCTTTGTCATCAAGGAGATTAATATGTGAACAGTGGCTACTGTATCTTCATTTAAATGCTGGAGAGATTTGCAAGAGGAAAGCAGCTCACACAAGAAAATCCATTGTTAGCCATTGTTATTATTCCCAGAAAGAAGAGAAAGTTTAGTGTGAACTTCAGAACTTCACTGGTCTACTACAAAACTCCTCATTCCTATTGCAATGAGACAGACTCTGAGGAAAAGGAAAAAATATCCCATGGCTGAAAGTACTGATCTCTGGATACTGTACCTTTGCATCTTACCCCTGTTTGCAGATGAAACTTTGGTTTGACAAAGTCAACAATGCTCACCTCAGCACAACTTCCATAGTGTTTTAGGAACAAGTACCAGCACTTATTTCCATCATCCTTTCCTTGTGCTAGATGTTGGAGTGGAGTGGAAATATGTGCAGCAGTAACTACTGAACAGTTCTGATAATTCTCATTTGCTATTAGCATGAGAGCAATTCCTACATCAGCACCTGCCCTCTTCCAGCCATGGGATTGCTCATTTGGAAGAAAATCATTTCACTGTGGAGCCATGGATAGATTTCAAAGCCTCCTACTAATGCTGTCAAACTGGTTGCTGTGATTTCTAACTTGCATGTTCTGCTTAAACCCTTAAAAGACATCCCCAACTTAGCCCTAGGGTTCTATTTTCTCATAATTTAGATGATGAGAAAGATGCTCCTAGACAGTCCCACAGGTCAATTATTATTTATCACTTTTAAATATGTGCTGGGCAAATAAAGTACTTTCAGAAGAAAAATTCCTGGCAAAGACATGCCCTTCATTGCCCAAAATGATTCTTACAATGACTAGCACATCTCACCTTATTGTACTCTGCCAATATCTTAATATCTGTGGTCCTTCTTTTGGGTCAGAAGCAAAAGACAGCAATTTAAATCTTGATATGGCAGAGAAGAATCAAGAGAGATGGGTATAGGTCACATTCTCATGTCTCTGAGCATCACAAGCACAGCCTTGGGGTCAGGACAGAAGTCAGTGGTGAAACAGCTACAAAGCAAAGAACTGGCTTTTATTTCTCAGCTCCCTACACAGTGGCAGGGAGACAGAGATGGACTTCAGCACAAGTCTGTGTTTGTTTTTGAAAAAATATATTGAAGAATAGGTACAGGGCATTCTGCCAGTCCGCAGTCAACCTCAGTCTAAACAATGCATTCAGCTGGCCTACTGAAGGCAAGCAGCTGCACACAAGTGTAGGTGATGTTTAGCATCACAAATAAAGACTTCTGACCTCCTCTCTAGAAGGGAAATGGAATCTAAGTCCCAATAGGTTGGCAGAACCTCTTCTGTGACATTGAGGTTAGAAAAAAAAAGAAGTAGGCCCAGATCTTTTTACTTTTTTAATGAAATCCCTCTTTCTTTCATGCAAATAGATTTTCTAAAAGGAAAGGATCTGTACCTGCTATCTGTGACCAACCAAGCTAAATAGTAAAAGGACTTGAAGTTTATCCATGGCTTTTAACACCAATCTCCCCATCTAATCCAGCCAAAGGAAGACAAAGAACCAACACCAAAGGTTGTCACCAACACCCACTGACACTGCAAACAGCATTCAAGTATCTTACACGAGAAACACTTGGGAACAGCCTTTGCCTTTGCCATCACACATGTGGAAACCTTCTTACAATGACTATTGGTTACTAAGAAACAGAAAGGAGTTGGCATGGATTTAGTTCAGTTAATAGGGCTTGACAACACAGTTTGCAATCACAGGACATACAGGGACCAATGCTGCAGTCAGTGGAGTCCCATGTGCAGAACAGCTCCATTTGAAATTAATAAACCAAAACATCTAATAAATGTTTATGAGATTATACTTGCATAAATAATTATCTTTCATGTTATGTGAGATGAGGTTGCAGGGAAACACTGCACTGAAAACACAACATTTTGACAAGTTTGTCCTTCTGAGATGATGAGCAGAGAAAGAAGATCAATAAATACTTGAAAACTAACTACCATTACATCAGTCCTCTCTTCTTATGAGGTTGCAGGGAGCTGGGGGTAAAGGAGTAGCACATTGTGTCCTGGCAGCCAAACCATCAGTTAACTCTGAAATTGTTCTGCTCCTACAGCCTTGTAAAGTTAGCACCCACAGGCAGCCTGCCTCGCTGGACACAGGCACAACTTCCTGGCAGTGAACCAGAAACTTCACAATTATCAGCACAAGATGTTTTGTAGCCTCGCTGGTAAAGAGAAAAGATAGTTTCTCATCAGGAGCAATTAAGAAGTTCATGAACGGCCATAAAATACACTACAGAAATGGAAAATAGCTTGTGTTCAACAGAAATGAGAAACTTTTACTACCATTTGCATCAAATGCAAATGTTGTGATGTAAGTAGATGGAAAGTAACTGGGACAAAAGAGTCAAAGGAGGGAATGCAGAAAATCATTCAATAGATTGGCCTAGCAATGCAACAGCACAAATGTGTTCCACAAAGATGAAGTGCAGGTGGGAAATCCTACCTGCATGTGAGAGGAGATGACAGATCACAGCTGGCTGCACAGATAAGGAGGAGGAGGGTGTAGAGGAATTGGTCAGTGAGCACAAAATCAGAGCCTCAGATTTCAGTGCTGAGACTCAAGAAAGCTGCTGAGCTCTGGTGCTGCTTCAGGAGCTTAACAGAACAGTGTGTGTTCAAAGGGAATCTTTACATGCTGGAGTAGCACATTTAGAATGTATTTTTCTATATAGAAAAGGCAATTCAATATCCACTGAATATGAAATAATCTTTTCTGGACAATTCCTTCCTCTTGAAGCAGCTTGTATGTGCTCAATCTGGTTTTCCCTCCCTTTGCCTGATGAGGATGTGTGATAACAGGTTTCTCAGAAGTGCAATATAGCAAGTCTGGAACAAAGAGTAATTCAAACCTCAAGCTGTATATACATTAATGTTTAACAAGACAGGAGAAAGTCCTGACTCTGAGCGGAAGGTTTTGTATCCTAGACTGGATATTACTGCTGGCAGGGAATCGGTGAAAATAGCAGAGGGGGGGGCTCTTCCATTTAGATGAGATATCCTGATTTATATCTCCTGCAACTTCCATCATTCCAAGCTCTCAAAGAGCTCAAAAATGGTGCTGAAATCAGGCTTCCCTCTCACTGAACGTGATACCATGATTTAGACCCTTATTTAAAATGAATAGCAGCAGTAGCACTCAAGATGAGAAACACAACTTCATTTAAATTTCAGACAGAGGCAGTGGCTGGGATCTAGACAATTAAGAAGCAGCCCTATTATTACATTTGAATTGAGTTCTGGTTTGTGTTCCTTATGAGTTCAATGCTGTCCAAGAAGAGCTGTTGCTACCACTTTGGAACTCTCCTCAAGCAGGACCAGATTCTGTCACTCCACTAAAACTCTGCTGAAGGTTACTCACCCATCCCCTTGGTGTGGTTGAAGTCTCCTTTCACCACTTTACAGGTTTTGCCATCACCACTGCAGATCCCACAGCGATCCTCTTTAGCAGCTGAGCCAATGATTCCATCGCAGCCAATTTTCTAATGACAACAACCAGAGGTCCCCATTATTTGGTTTGCAAGGTTAAAGCACATCTAAACATTCAAGTCAAGACTAAGACAGGCATCTGACTGAAATCCTAAATGGGAAGAGAACACTGTGAACCAGGGGTGCACTCACTTGGAATGCTGCTGAGCAACCCTCTTCAGTACTTGAGTGGAAGCATCTTAGGTTCATACCTGGACAATCTGTACCAGAATTCTGTTTACACAATTAAGAGAATTTTCTAGATGTTTGCACTGTATTAAACTTGAGATATTCAATTGTACACCCCCCCCCCCCAAGCATCACAGTCTCACCTAAAGCTTAATTTCAAATAGCATTCATAATTTTCTACACCTTCCTAAACTTTTTGCAATCAAAATCTACAGACAGGTATTATTAGAAAAGTCCCAGTATTCCCCATCTAGCTCTAGAAACTGTTGTGGTAATCTTCCTTGTCTACAAACCACTTCCAGGCTGTGATGGTGTCCACTGTACATTTGCAGAACTTGAAATCAATATGATTTATTGACATTAGTCTATGTAAATTGATTTTTGTCCATGTAAGACCCTCAAAATAACAAGCAATTCACTTGCAAAACATAAAGACTTCTCATTATGCAAGCCATTTGCAGGGATGCTCCTATTAAAAATAAATTGAAGATTTATTCTCTGTAGATAAACAGTTGGTTGGCAAATGAGTTAGCAAGTCTGTCACTAATATTACTTCTTTCAGTGAGGCTGCTGAGTGTCTCCTGTTCTTGCCTCCTTACAATAAAGCCAGAGGAAAGTTGGAGAGATATCTTAGGGAACAATCAAAACAGCAAACATTTTGAAAACTAGGGTAAGCAGGGAAATATTAAGGGAACTTGGGCTGTTTACCCAAGAGTATCTGTGTGTAAGCAAAGAGATTTGGGCTTGAACTCAAACGTTTCCCTTGGTTCAGAAGACACTGGCCACTGCTTAAGTCCAGATGTATTAGAGGGATCAAAGACTGCCAGCATTCAGATGTGGGCTGATGGGAGTGTTTGTCTGGGTAAATCATCATGCAAAGAAAGGGTGAAGATCCTGAACACATACAAAGGAAATGCTGCTCATTAACTAGAACAGCACGTAAGTTGGTGGACAAGAACTGTAGGAAAAAAAACCTTTACAAATGGCAGTTAAAGGAAAGTATGAAGAAGACCATGGAGTTTCTGGCAGTTGCAATTCTCAAGTCTCAACTTCACACCCACGTCCAAGAAATAATAATGGGATATTGAATGCGATTCTGCCCCCAACACAGAAGGATGTCCCAGCAGTTCTCCTTCCAGGAAAATAAATATGATTTATTAACAGGGTTGCTGAAAGGCAGCTGGAAATATAGGCCTGTCTGCCACCCTGCTGAGATACTGGAAAGGCTGCATTTAATTTAAGATTCTAGCACTATCTTTTATTGTAGTGCACTGTTATTAGCACTCTGTGAGCACACAAATGAACAAAGGGAATATAACGAGAGCTGAACCACATTTACTCCCAGTGCTGCATGAGGAGTCTGTAGGACTATAATGGAGGCAGGCAAAGAATGGGGAGTTAGCAATCACATGCTTTACATTTGCACTCTTCTTTCCCAGATAATACAAACTACTGCAAGCCAGCAAAACCTCTGAAAGAATAAGTCCCCCTGCTTCTTCTGACACTGGGGTCCAAGATGAGCCATTTCCTCACACACTTACTAAGTCACTGACACACTTTTGCTTGAGAGACCCTTTATGAAAGCATGGAAAGAGCACTCACTGAATCCACAAAGAGACCTCCCAGAACCTTCACTGGTTTTTACCTTTTATCCTCACCCTAACTGCTTGTGAGTAGAGGGAAAGGCCCTTGTAGCCTTCTGTAGCACCATCCCTCCCTGAGCCCCACCAGATTCTGTACCTCATCACCCTCTCCCTGACATGCTCTGTGCTATTAGGTATCATACCATCAATTGGTAAAGAAGACAGAGCTGTCCTCAACCTACAGAAAGCTTTCAAAAGAGGTGTGGGTTTAATGAACTGTATGCAAAAGGCAAGTCTGAAGTTTTGCTTCTCAAAATTCAAGTTTTCAATAGTGCAGAAACCACCCTTTTAGCTCAAGTGTGTTATTTGATTTTTACCATCTCTAACTTGTTCTGTACAGCCCAGTACACCAACCAGGTAGGGTGATTTTTTTTTTTATTAGGAAGAAGAAAGACACAAAGGGGAAGGTTTACATCCTGAGGAAAGACAGACCTTGCAAATAATATCCTGTGTGCTTTCTGACCCAAGAGTTCTCCAGCAGGTGAGCAGAATGGGTCCATGGACTACCCTACCCAGCAATAGCTGGATACTTTCAATCCCTTTGGTCCTGAATGGACTGGTGAGAAGCTAAGCTCTTCTGTATTTTTACCAAGATGAGGAGTGAGTGGGCCCTTGGAGCCCATATGCCATCAGAAGGAAGAATAAGAAGTAAAAAGTCACCAGTTTAGCAGTCTGGGGGAGCATTCACCACCCTCAGCCCTGTTTTTGGACTCTTGGAAATTCCTTGTACCATCCAACATGGACTTGGACAGTGATACCCATAACTTTGGCAAGAGTCTTCAGGTTGACAGCANTCTGTGAGAAGCTAAGCTCTTCTGTATTTTTACGGGCCCTTGGAGCCCATATGCCATCAGAAGGAAGAATAAGAAGTAAAAAGTCAGCCTGATGTTACCATCACCAGTTTAGCAGTCTGGGGGAGCATTCACCACCCTCAGCCCTGTTTTTGGACTCTTGGAAATTCCTTGTACCATCCAACATGGACTTGGACAGTGATACCCATAACTTTGGCAAGAGTCTTCAGGTTGACAGCACATAGAGTTTCACCTCCTGTCCTGTACTAGCTGTTGCTGCAGTACTGCAATTGACAGCATCAACTGGACAATGAGGAAGCAGATTTTAACCAAAACCAGTCTCTTGCCCATCTTAAAACACAGGAATGCTGGCAAAGAACTTAAAGATAGTCCTGTGTGACTTCAAGTCCTCAGTATGGACAGTCACAACTACATCCACTGTATCTTTAACCCATGGTCTCCCACTATGACATCACTGTTGACCTTTGAATTGGCAGGTNAGTCTCCCACTATGACACCACTTTCTGGGATTACCTGTTGACCTTTGAATTGGCAGGTAACTGCAAGTTTGCTGAGCTAAAAGCCTAAGATTCATTCTTTCTGAACTGATATCTTAGTCTGCTCTTCCTTTTCTCCCTCCCCCTTCTTCTCATTTTTATAATTAACCATCTGAAAGTACTGCTTGTTGGGTGGTATTTCCAGCTTCAGTCATTGCTGGCTCCAGCATAGGAAAACTCCTCTTCTGAAGTTGGATTCTTCTGTGTGAACTGCTTTCTGTACTGCTTGGATATTTTTTAATCATATTTTTATTTGTATTTTCAATGGCTACGCAAGAACTCAATTGATACAGCCTGTGTGAGTATATTTTGCTACATAAACACAATTATTTCTGTTATATACACCCACCCAGTGCAAGAAATGACATTGTAGGCTCACAAAATGTAATGCTTCCCATATGCTGTACTAACTAGCTGCCTCAACAGATCAAACACAAACACTGATGCAACATGTGCCATTTTACAAATTAGTCATGTCCAGAGCATGCTGGTTAAGACAGATTAATCTACACTGTCCAGTTTTTGGCCATAATGTCCAGTGCTCATTGATGCCTCCAAGGATGTACCACATGAAACAGGAATGTACATATGTGAGCACCTGACATTTGTATCTGAAGGTAAGACAATTATTATTTAAATATGACTGCCCTTACACACAATTATTGGTGCCTGCCAGGATTTGTAGATCCCTGATCAAATAGTTCATCTCTAAGTTACATCTATTTCTCCTCCCCAACATATTTTGTGTGACGGATTGAAGTCCATGTAGAATTTAGTTCATTAAATATCCTGTCATTGCACAAGCCTTCAGATTTTATCTGAATCTGTAGGAACAAGAAATACAATCTATTCTAAATTAGCATCATCTTATCTACATGAGATGTGTTGTCACACTAGCTCATTGCCCCAGTGTTAGGATTTGTCAGCAGGACATGGAGATGCTAGATACAAATCTTCTGGGTAACCACTTTTTCACATGTAAAGCTAAAAGGTCAAACCCCCAGTGTTCTGGCAGCAGAAGAGTCTGTAGGAATGAACATGCAAATAATACAAAGCTTTTTCCCATCCCAGGAAGCCCTTTGCTTCTGTAGCTACCCATTTCTGATCCTTTCAAACCAGATTCATCTGAATTGACACCTCTGACCTGATTCCACTTGCATCTGCCCTAGCAGAAATACCAACAGGCTGCGGATACTGGAGGATTTTATATAAAGTACCCATTATGTAAAAGAGGCATCTATCATGTTAGCTTTGGATGTGAAAATCATATATATTTATCAGTATGATACAGCTTTAGCCTCCCCTCTGATCAATTCTTGTCTGCTCAACCCATAAGCCTCCAGAGTGGACCACACAATGAATTGCCTATGGGTTAACATAGGAGAAAAATGGGAGAAGAGCAGTTTTCCCATATCCCCCCTGTAAAATATTAAAAAAGGAGTAAGACATCAATAGTCTTGGGTTGTGTCACTATGCCATACTCATCAAAAGTCCTAATATTCTTTCTAGGCCTCAGATCACATTGTCACAGACCCAGAAAGTGAGAAAAAAAGTTAATTATCCAACATGTTGCTGTCTGGATTTCCTATACATACACAATATAATCTATCAAAGCACAGTGCTAGGCCAAGTTGTTGTATGGAGACAAGTTACCCAGTCTGGAACATCTTGTACCATGGATTGTAATGCAGGAATATGAATAATACATGGAAAATACTCAAGTGAGGAGGCAAAGCCAGAACTTAATGCATCAATCAAATGCATAAACTGGGTACTGGGGACACACAAAACTGTTTGCCAGCAAATAGGACCAGTAGACAACTGCAATTTATCCTTGTGGCCCCCTCCTGACCCTCTGCCTATCCAATCTGCCAAAATTATTGTTGAAAATGTGTTCATTTTTAAGATTTGTCCTTCTCTTCCATTCTGTATGACAATTGCTTTTGAAAGAAAGTTGTCCTGCCAGGACAGTCTAATGTGCAGCTTGTTACTGTGGCTTTATCAATAAGTTAAAAGTAGCTGCAACATGACAAAAGATTAATGAGGAAACTGCAGATAGAGACAAGACATCTTCACCTTTTAGATTTGTAAATCACAACCTTGTGATTTAACACAAAAGATTGCTCTTAATCTCTAACTCAGTTCTGCCATCCAGGAGACCTCTCTTTTCAAAAAGACCTTAGGTTGCATGCTGGAGTACAATCCGTAGTCCCCACTGGGAAATCCTCATGCCATCATGAGTTTCAGACTAATCCTCCTTTGAGAAAAGCCAGCACAAAGTCATATGTGTAAAAGAGTCAGCTGAGCAAGCTGTCCTCTCCCCACACTGCTGCTGTCTCACATCTGACACCTTTTGCAGCTCTATTTCTGCTAGAAGTTTTCTACCAACATCAGCAGCACAAATGGGGTGAAGAACTCTAAGAACTTAGAAAGCCTTCTGCTTCCATGAATCTTGACTCACAAAATGTAGACTAGTCTTCAGGAGGAATGAAACCCTTAGATAATCCTCTCCCTTGAAGAGAAAAAATGTAATTTGAGTGCAGGTTGCACTGTCCCTTTCCATCTTCACTGTGACCACAATGTCCATGCTAAAGGGAACTGTGGAAGTAGGCAAGAAAGAAGGACTGCAAAGCCTAGATGAGCACTCACCCTCCTCATCCTCAGCTGCTCTTGTTCTCCAGCCTGCTGCACACTGTCTGAGTCTGAAAAATCTCAGGAGAAAAAGAAATTCTCCTTGCAATTTTGTGAATTTCAAGAAGAAAAGATCAGAGATCTCTACACGCACTGAACAAAAGCAGTTTGCTCAGAAGATGGTAAAGACAAGCACACTTTTAGTTACTCCACAATTTTACTTCTGAATGTACTCTTCTGATTCTGAGACCATCTCCTGTTCACTTTACATAAGTGTTATTTTTCCTCATTCTGGTAATTATTGTGAATCATTATCATTATGCTGTTGCTTATGATGATTTTGTTTCAAGGATAGTGAGGCTGACACCAAAAAGGTTCGTTCACACTTATTAGATTGGACCTCAGCTCGTGGCTTTAAAATCAAACCATAATAAGTTCAGCTAGTGGAAATGAAGGAGAGCGCTTCTCTCTTAGTGGCCAAATACATTTAGGGTAGGTAGTTTGAAGCTTCAAAGAACCTGCTCCTGCTTACCTTCTCAAAAACCCCTTTCTCCTTGTAGTTTTTTGATTTGCAGTGTTCATCTACATGAATTCATTATGTTTCACTTTGGAGGATCCATTGCCAAAGGGAAAAGAGCTACTACATCTCCTAGACTAGATGCTCACAGGCTAATTTGTCTGTTGCACTGTCAATGTGTCATTCCTGCCTTTGAGAGCCTTCAACTAGACAGATTACAGAGGAAAATAAATAACAGTAATACCACCCTTTGATTTCAGCACCTATTCTTTTCTCCAGGCCCCCTACAATGCTTGTTGCCAGGCTTTGTCTGCACTGGATAAAGAAATGAGTAGATGAGTAATTAAATGAATATGTTGATTAAATGGGCTTAAGAGGCAGCTAGTTAGACAAGTATCTGTGGCTAGTGTGGTACACAGTCACACATGGCAATTCTCAGCACTAAAGTACATATAAGGCAGAAGAGTATTCTAGATGAGTTCACAAGGCTCTCAAATCTGCTGGGCTTGAGCTGATCATTTTGCAGTTTCTCTCAGCCAGATGCAAATGGACTGAATGTTCTGCAGTTGTCATCACCTCTCCACACAAAGGCAGTTGCCCCCGACCTCGAGTGCAATTTGCTTTTCATGATGTACCTCCAAAGCTCTGTGCTCATAAAGGCTTCCATTTGGAGGGGAGCTGGCTACTGCTCCTCACTGGAAGAAGAAAAGACACATTGCCATAACGTCTGATTTACCATTTCTGGCTGATGTGAATGTTTGGAGCAGTAAAGTTGGCTGGCCCAGACTACTGGTCAATGGCACACAGCTGGAGGTGTGCAGCTGGTCTTACTATAAAAAGTTATTAATGGATTATTAAGTTTTCTTTCAGATAGAGATGAAAATGGGGAAAAATTAAGTAACTCGGGATGCAGCATGAACTTGGCTCCACGCAAAGCACTTTGTATTAAAGAGCATATAAATAATCAAACTTCTGCTGGCTCCCCAGCAATCTGCTGTTCAGATTCTTCATTTGAGTAAGTTAGAAGGACTGAATTCAAACATGTCTCAGCAGCAGCATTTGACAGGGAACAGAAGGAACTACTTCCAGCAGCAGAGCAAAATTCAGTCTGGGCAAAGACTGTTCTGGTGGCATTAGTAAAGCCCCATTATGTCCCCAGTCCCTCTCTTATCCCCAGAAGAATATCCTGTTCACCTATTACTCTGCCTGGAAGGCTAAACCCAATCAAAACTGGTAATTCTTAATCACTCTTCACACATCTCAGGAAGAATGCCAAGTTTGGTGTGTCCCCAGGGCAAACCAGTGAAGACAGAGGAAGCAACAGGTAATGCTGGAACATTGTTTTGGTGGATACAAAGGGACAGTCAACATTGTAAAGAGGAACTCCTACCAGGGGATATAAATCTAGATGAAGATAAAAAAGAAGAAGAACTAGGAATAATCCAGCACTGGCAAGGTTGCAGTAGCCACTTCAAATGTCTTTCACATCACATGGGTACAGCAAACTTCCAGAACATGCTGCATAATTAGCATAAAACACACCAAGTGTTTACCCTGTCATGGTACCAGTGACAAACGATTCAATTCCAAGTGCAGCACATTGCCAGAAACATCAATTATGAATGACTTCCTGTATTTTATGATCTTTAAACAAACATTCTGCTTTACCCTTCCTCACTGCCCAGCAAACCACAAGAAGTCATATTACAAAGATCTCCCACATCTAATTTTGGTACTATATGTAATTTGGCTAGAGAAAAATAATTACTATAGCAACAGTTATGAGCCATCCTTCACTCCAGGAAAAAGGAATGAAATCCAGGGACTCATGAGCAGAGTGCTCTTCATTTCCATTCTTGATTTGTCTGACCAGAGAAAGAAGGAAACAAGTAGGTCCAGGGTTTGGTGAGCCCACCCAGGTACAACCAAGGGGACAGTACCAAAGAACCCTACCCTATATCCTCTTTAGTTTGCTTTTTATGTGACCCAAGCAAGACAATGCAGATGACAGGCAAAAGAAAACTGCCTTGGGCTGTGTTCTGGGCTGTAGGACCTGAGCCTTTAAACTTGTCTTTTCTATTGTGTGGAGCTTTGAACCCAAGTTTGTGGGAGGAGGGAAACCTTCATCTTACTGCAAGGGAAAAAGGATTTTCAAATAGTTTTGATGGATCCCTACACTAACTCACCTTGGCATTACAGAATCATAGAATAGTTTGGGTTGGAAGGGACCTTCAAGATCATTGAGTTCCAACCCCCCCTGCCATAGGCAGGGGCACCTCCCACTACATCAGGCTGCTCAGTGCCTCGTCCAGCCCGGCCTTAAACACCTCCAGGAATCGATTGAGGGGGCATCCAACAACCTCTCTTTCTTATCTCCAGGCTGAATCTCCCCTCTTCCAATTTGCATCTGTTATTCCTAGTCCTGCCACCAATATCCTGTTAGTAACTATCTACTAGTTCAGTTGATAAAACTTACACAGGGTAATTGCTGGCTCATACAGCTGCAGTAGCCAAGGAACAACTGGTATTAAAAAACTTCCTCAGTATTTTTAGATGGGTAGACCTGAAAAGCATCTTGATGTTGGCAAAACACTTGTAATAAGGAAGTGACACTTTACAACCCAGTTTGCAGCATCAGTGGTTTTTCAGTGATTCCTCTGATAGCTGAAATGGAGCATTTAATCAAGCCAGATCCCCACTCCCATCTGCTCCCCTCATACAAGTCCCTTCCCACCCAAGTCTATTGATGACTACACACACGCAAATGTGATCATTGAACATTCCCAGCTGTTCAGCAATAAGCTCATACCTTGGGCATTTAGCATAATTCTCACAGCAAGACACAGGAGCTGTGGAGCTCTCACGATGGGTCATTGCCCTCTCACCTCAGAGACAGCCCCCTAGCCACCCACATGGATGCCTGTTGAAGGATACACACAGCTGTCCCAGACTACACCTGACACTAGGAATAAAACAAGAGAAAGTTACTCCACCTGGCACTTGCCATGTACACAGAGGTCAGTCTCATAAGGCCCACATGGAGTACCATCGAGGACTCGGTCTGTCACCAGCACAGGGGAATCCTTCCCCAGTGGAGAGCAGAAGAGCTCACAAGGTTTATCTGGAGAGAGAAATAATAGAACAACTGCTTCTAAGAATAGCACAAACAAGAGTTTTTGAAGCAACGGTGATGTGGTCACTGCACGAATGGATTTGGAAAGGTACCTGTTGATATTCTCATGAGCCTTTCAATTTAGTCCTATCATTTCCTCACCTTGAAATGCCAATATTCAAAATGGTTTCATTGATAATTTTGCTCTCGAGAAGGAATCCCCACACTGTTTTTCAATACATAAGTAAAGTCGCATTTTTCATCCATGCTAATGGCAACTGTGATATATTTACACCTGGCTTTGGAAAACCTGCTCTTCTTATTAGCTAGAGAAGGAATTAAATAAAAATGCTTACTCAAATCTTTATATTATTAGCTGGCAGCATGCAGCAGATGTCAGGGTTTGCTGACTGCATTTGCCAGATGTTTAAGTAACACATTTAGGCAATATAATGTTTTTCCTTTGGAGCTGACTGCTACTCACAGGCTGCATCCAAGGAAGAACCTACAGACATTCAAATGGAAACATGTTTTGTTCCGAAAAGTCAAGTACTTCCACTCCTCAGACAGAAGAGAAGGTTTGCCAATGCATTAAGCTAAGTGGCACAGGCCTTTTCAAAGCTCCAATGCAATCAAAAGCCTGCAATTAGCTCCCACTTCACTAAGACATGGAAGCAGAGTTTAAGCACAGTGGAGATTAGCACCAGGTTTGTTTAGATCTGTGTTTATTTAAATGCCTCTGAGTGTGGTGCTTCAATATGCTGAAAAAAAGGCACTGGAGAACACTGTGTAGGTGCACTGATATGCTTCACTGAGTGAAGCTGCTTGTCAGAGGACTTTGAGGCACATCCTGTGAATGTTCAAACTCTGTGTCTGATGCAAAGCAAATTCACAGAGGCTAAATTTTTGATTTCACCTGCAGAGTGACCAGAGGAGCTGGGAAAATGCTGAAAGAGCAGCTTGTGCAGGAAACCATTGGTCTGAGCACCTCTGGACAGCCTCTCTTTCTGAAGCAGTCTGGGGCATGAGAGGTTTCTAATTTGCATTCATGGAAACTGGGGTAACATGACTCAAATGAGTGAGGCTTTGGTAGATAGTGGGAACAAAGCTGGCTATTATCTTGCAATGATACTTTGTTCAGTCTTCAAGTCTCCAAAAATTAGCACATTCCCTTTCTGTGGCTGAATAAAATTCCCACTGCAATGTGATACTTAATTCTGGCAGCACTGATCAGAGACAGGCAGCAAAGTCATATAAAGGAAGATGAAAAAACTTACCATCGATGATGACAGCTGTCAGGAGGCTTTTTTTCTTGTTGCTGTATCTGTCGTGGGCCTGGCACTGCTGGTCCCTGAAGCTTGGCACACCTTTAGGGCAGGGCAAGTTCTCACACACAGTGTGCTCCACGCTGGCTCCCCGGCAGTTCTTCCCACCTGGTCCCGGGCTATTGCAAGGTAGACAAAGCAGGGTCAGCAGGAACAGCAGAGCCACTCACAGGCACGCCTTCACCTATGGTCCCCTGTTCTAAGTAATTCTTGAAATAGCAGGAAGGATCCTTCCTCTCAGATGTTCCTGCATGAAGGTTCAACTCTGCTGCCAGTGATTCTGACAGAAAAATATCCAAGCTCCATTCTGGATCTATAAACAGCTTATCACAGGCTCCATGGGGACCACATAGGAACTTCTCAATACCTGAAGGGGGCTACAGAAAGGCAGGGGAAGGACTTTTTAATAGGATATGTGATGGGAGGACTAGAAATAATGGATGTNCCCTCTCTGGAGATGTTTAAGGCCGGGCTGGACAAGGCACTGAGCAGCCTGATGTAGTGGGAGGTGTCCCTGCCTATGGCAGGAGGGTTGGAACTCGATGATCTTTAAGGTCCCTTCCAACCCAAACTATTCTATAATTCTATGATCCTGATGTTATTTTTAATAGATGGTTTTCTCTTTAACCAATTGTACAACAACAGTTCAAAGCCTAGACAAGAAGAAGAGGCAGCACAACTCAAAAGTCTGCACGTGCCTTACAACCATCTGCAGGCAACATTATGCAAATACTCCCTGAAATTACAGAGAGGAAAAACAAACCAAACAGTGAAGAAACTGGTTTAAAAATCCTGACAGTCCCACAGGTTCGCAAGTCAGCTGGCAGGAGCAGGGATTCAATCCCAAGACCAACTGTACATAAAATACAAGATAAATCCCTTAGCCAATATTTTTGGACATTGAATAAACCAGCTGCAGAAATGGGCTGATGCCAGGAATCTGAGCAAAAGAAGATCACGTGTGTATCCCCAGCCAAGAATGTATAAGAGCAAGAGAATTTTAAAATCAGTGTGGAGTCTTGGAGGGAGCATTTCCTGTAATTTAAGGAAAGATGATGAATGGATTTAGGTTTGGTCAGCACTGTGGTGAAAGGGCTGACAGCAAAGAAATCAGTTCAGTCCCATGTTCAGGAAAACAAGCTGGTAAAAATCAAACCTGGTCATCACAGATAAATAATTGCAGTTCAGCTTTACTTAAGGAGATAAGTAAACAAAAACAAAAAGCTAGGCACATAGAATCATAGAATCATAGAATAGTTTGGGTTGGAAGGGACCTTAAAGACCATCTAGCTCCAACCCCCCTGCCATGGGCAGGGACACCTCCCACTAGATCAGGTTGCTCAGTGCCTTGTCCAGCCTGACCTTAAACACCTCCAGAGAGGGGCATCCACAGCCTCTCTGGGCAACCTGTTCCAATGTTTCACTACCCTCACCATAAAGAATTTCTTTCTTACATCTAGCCTGAATCTACCCCCTTCCAATTTACATCCATTATTTCTAGTCCTCCCATCACATACCTTATTAAAAAGTCCTACCCCTGCCTTNCCCCCTTCAGGTATTGAGAAGCTACTTTGAGGTCCCCCCTGAGCCTTCTCTTCACCAGGCTGAACAATCCCAACTCCTTCAGCCTGTACTCACAAGGCAGTTGTTCCAGCCCTGTGATCATCTTCATGGCCTTCCTCTGAACCTCACTTAGAGTTCTTCATGAATCAGAAAACTCCAAGCTCAAGCAGAGAGCACAGGTTTATATAGTCATTGTGCAAGAGCAGAACAGCACCCACTGCACTCTGATTCCTCTTCATACAGAGCACACCCTGATGCACAGAATATCTACAAGTGCTTTACCAACACAGCTACAGGACACTATGACCACTGTCAGCCACTCTCTCACTTACCAAGCCCAGAGCCAACACTCTCTGCAAAACTGAGCTCTGAGACACACTGTCTCAGTTTGCTCTGCAGATAAAGATCAACCCTTCCTCACTCACTGCAGTGCTGGAGAGGAAACAGCACCATTTCTTCTGCAAAACTACACATCTTTAACTCAATTGTATCTATGTTTGATTAAGCACTATGAGCTGTTTCCAATGGTGCCCTTTCCACAGAACCCACTGAGTCACTCCAGGGTTTTGACCTGATCATTGCTGCTTGTGACCACGAAATTTTTTGTCTCCTGCACAGCTCTACTGCCCTTTTCATTCCTGCCTTCTTGCAGTGAGTGCTACATGCTAAAAGAAATGAGGAGGATGAGAAAACTCACGGGGGATTGTCGCATTTGCGCTGTCTGAATCTGACTCCCGTGCCACACGTCCTGCTGCACATGCTCCACTGGCTCCACATGCTCCAGTCTCCATCCACGTGCTCAGGGATGGGAGTTTTGCTGACACACTCCCCAGCTCGACACCACTGAAAGGCAATCGTGTTAGCACAGCCTGGAAAGAAGCCCTGACCTTGCAAACACAGGTGGACTCAAATGGATGTCTGAGGGATTACAGCAAGCCCGAGTTTAAATCTCAAGACACTCAAGGTTTCAGTGAGATGGAGATGGGAGGAGGAGGAGAAAGGGAGAAAGTGAAGCACAGAAATGTGAAAGTCACCCTCAGTGAACCCCTGAAGGGAGTTCTGTCATTAAAACAAATAATCACAGAATTAAGCCCCTTGCTTTATAAAGCAGATAATTATCTAAGTGCTAAGACTTAAAGTCACTCAGAAACAGAGTCCAAGAAATTACACCCCAAAGCAATGTCTTCATCAGCAGTATTCCCAGTATGTGCAAAATAATTGAGGTATTTTGGACCTAACTTGGCTAAAGAACCTTTGATTCTATTAGGTTGTGCTGGCTCCTGCCCAAGCAGCAAACTTGGCCAGTTCTCCTGCTCTGTCCAGTACACGATACAGTGAGCACTGCCCCGCAGCCTTACAAAAGAATCACTACAGGACTCCTGCAGATAGAAAAACATTTATCTAAAAATCTTTTTTTCTCAGTTTCCTTGTCATGCTTTCCAGCTCTTCTTGTCATTGTTTATCTTTACTTGCAAGCAAAGATAAGGTCTCTGATCTTTGATTTTAGCACCAGTCTTCATTTTTACCCTTTCTTATCTCCCCAAACAAACAACAAGCAAAAAAATATTACATTTCCAAACCAGTAAGTAGGGGGTTGGTAGTAAGCAAAGCAGTAAAGTTCCTCTGTAGCCTAGCAAGTTATCAACAACTTATCAGTTGTGTTTCTTGTAACAACATTGTATATTGACCTGGATTCTGGAAAGCCCACATCATCTGAATATATGGATAGAGAGTAGCAAAAATAACTGAACATCACTGAATTTGAGCTCAACACATTCTGAGTTTCTTCTAGAAACTTCAATGTTAAATAGCCTCTTTCTCCACCTTTGATCACTTCCCAAGAGTCAGCCTAAATGCTCTCTGCAATTTTTATTTAAAATATTGCAAATATAGCCAAGAGAATTACTACCTTAGCTAACACTGAAGAAACACCTCACTTACAAAGCACCATCAGCAGCAACAAAACAGAGGTGATAGGAGCAAGACTCTTATCTAGCATGACTTTCAGGGTACTTTGAGCAAGCACAGGGTTTTCAGAATACCCAGATCACAAGACTGTGACTACTGAGGTCTCCAGAGGTTACTGAAATACATGTAACATCAAATCAGAAAGCCTTAATCCAACCCAGCTGTTAATTGAGCAGTTTCTGTAACAGAATTAGTATAAAATACAGGTTTATGGTAAATAGTGAACATCTTGGAAGCATTATTCCACAGACAATGCTGGAAAGAGTGAAGTGGTACTGAGTGTTTGATTACCTTGTCTGCACCACATTCAGTGCCATCCAAAGGGGGGTCCAGCTTGGTTTTACAGGATGTATCTCCTTCCACCAGGCACCAGAGCCCAGCACACATCAGATGCTGCAATCAGAAAGCAATGAGGTGCAGTTAATACTTTTGGAGATGTCAGCTGTCATTATGGGATACACCACAAAGCTCAGACAGTCTTTCTCAAGTGAATCCAGAGGCATTTAGTTAATCTGGGGGTAATTATTTTTTAGGGATAAACTGGCATTAAGTGGTGGGACTAGAATGATGAAAGTGATCGATGGATGCCTCTGTCAGAAACAAAACCCACCTAAAACAAGAAGTGCATTACTTGAACAGAATTCTTTTCACAACAATAAACCTGGTCCAGTAAAAAATTCTTTGGAACCATGCCCCATGCTAAGATGTCTGAGCTGCTTCTTACTTGTATTTTTAAAAAAGATACACTCCTGTACCTGGTGGTAGCTACAAGGAGAAAGCAATGCCTCTTGAGAGAAAAGAATCTTGAAGTGGAATGAGAAAAAGGAAAGGATTTCATGGTGTGCCATGCAGCAGAGGAGGAGCTTGGTGACAGGCAGGGGCAAAGATATTAGAGGTTTGGAGGTGAGAAATAGCTGCTAAAGATCAATGTGCTGGAGAAGGTGAAAAGTGAGATGGAAGGACAAGACAGCAAGAGGTACAGCACAACACATTTTGGGTGCCATTACTCAACACTGCTGCTCTGCTCAGGGATATTAATGCTGACCATACTTGCATGATCTGTCAGATCAATAACATTTTCAGAACTTAAGAAAAAGAACCAGGAAAAGGGGCCTTTACATTGTTAACATTTTCCACAGCCTTCACCATGCTTTGCATTCCATGGAAGTGGATGATTTCAATACAGCACTATGGATTTGAGAACCAAAAGAAAAAAAAAAAGAAGAAAAAGAAGAGCTACATTTCTTTCTTTCCACTATTGTTCACATTTCAATGTAATGGTAAAAAGATGAGAAGCCTGACTCTAGTGCCAGCTGGTCTTGTCAAGATTTATTGCACCTCATTAAATAGTTGAGTCAACACACTTCAGCCTTATGGTTCTTTCCCAATGTAATGTCAGGGACTGGGAGTGCTTGTGTGTTTTGTGTACATGCATGTTGGGATGTCTGTATGAATTAGATCTGTGCAGCAGAGACTGCAGATGAAATAAATCCCCAGTACCAAGAGTGATGATGTAGAACATCCTGAAACAAAACAGTTATCACAGCAGTATCTGCATCCTGTTTTCCTTCTCTATTTCTTCCTGGAAAGAGGATTCTGCGCTGTTTAAACCAAAAGAATATTCACCAAAAAACTAGAAGCAGATGGCACAGTTCAGCAACATCTTTATCAACCACAACACAGAAAGTCATTGTCAAACAGAGAAGCAAAATACACCAGGGAAGGCTAAATCAATGAATTTTCAAGACATTTTCCCTAAACTAATAGAGCATAAGGGAAAAATTAGACTTTAGTAATTTTGACTAATTGACTGTGACTAATTAGTGGTTTATTCACAGCTCTGAAAGCACTTAAGGACTAATTAGCCATAAGGACATCACTTACTGTTTTACAGATAGGTATACTGAAGCAGAAGAACTGACAAGCCAGAGATTTCAAAGCTTACTCAGCCCCCAGTTGTCCCAAGCCATAGCTCCCAGATTTATACATAAAAAGAAAGGAAACTGCAGCAATGATAAATAGAGATAGCAGGTATTTTCACTTCTCTAGGCTTCAGCCCCTCTCTTGTGCATAAGCACAAAGCTTCAGGGTGAAATGGGATGAGAAACCTTTCAGCTTGATCTCTTGAATGCTCCAGAGAGAAACTTTACCTGATGGTTCCAGAAGGAAAGTCCCTGCTTCTGGTTTCTGTCATAAAGACATCCTGGCTGAAGATATAAAGGCATTCACTGCATCCCTAAAGAACCTGGTTTAGACACACATGAACACCACTGCTAAACAGCTGCACATTTTGCACGACCAGCATTTGACCTTCAGGTCCCTTGACTATAATCTCCACGTAAATTAGCCAGGGGTAGATTCCCATCTTTGATGTAAAAATGGGAGGAAGAAGAGAGGTGGTGGAAATTTAAAAAATCAACAAACATAAAGCAGTTTTTTGTAAAATTTTGGTTGCCAACCACAGTTCCTCCATAGCCCACAAGAAGGTGGAAGAAAAGCATAAATACAGGTTGGGTGGAGAGT
>VZTY01007416.1:0-12547 GCA_013400935.1 Turnix velox
TAATCAAGGAAGTATTTAGTATTTAGCCTGGGACAACATGGCCTCGGTTCATCTTAAAGTTCCCCCCAAAATGCAAAGGAAATAATCCCAGATTTGTTACACCCACACAATACTAGTTGTTTTACCCCAGTCTATTGAGATTTCGGATCATGTGAATTTTTTTCTATGTAGAATTTTATAATTGCTCCATATTCACCTCTTCCCTCCTGTATCAGTGTATTATTAAGATGCAAAAATCAAGGGGTTTTCTTGGCATAGGAAAACTGAGAAATGAAGGTTCTGGAGCAGCACTCTATCCTGCAGTTCCTCTCTATCCATTTATCCTTTCCCAGCATCAGAATCATGAAAAAATTTATCAAATCTTCTCTGTTTTCTCTTTGTCTTGGTTTTACTTGGGAGAGAGCTGTCTTTCTTCCCAGCAGGGCCATGTTTTTGGGGTTGGGATGGGAATAGTGTGATGTTGTTCTTGATTGTTGTGAAGCTCTCAAAGACTTTTCTGCTCCTCCTCATCCCACTCCACTAGTGAGTGGGTGAGATGCTGGGAGGGGACAGGGACAAGACTGATGATCACAGCTGACCACAGCAATATTTCATTCTGTGGAATGGGGTGTTATGCTCTGTAAATCTGGGGGAAGAATAAAGGAAGGAGGGGACACTGGGAATATTTTAGCCAGCCCATGTCACATTACAGGTAATTGACTTTCATAGAATCATAGAAGAGTTAGAAGAGACCTTCAAAGGCCATCAAGTCCAATCCCCCTGCAATGAGCACTAGATGCATCTTGCAGTAAATGATGCTGCTCAGAGCCTCATCAAGCCTGGCCTTGAATGTCTCCAGTGATGGGGCCTCCACCATGTCTCTGGGCAACCTGCTCCAGGGCCTCACCACCATCATCAGGAAGAACTTGTCTTCTTTCAGGCTGCTGCTTACTGATGGAATAAGTAAAAATTACTGAAACATCCTCATGAATGAAGACCGAAGCAAAGAAGGCATTATTCTTTGTAAAGGTCCCTTCTATCCTAGGTGATTATTAATATTAACATTAATAACTCCACTTTCTCTGTGTCTTCTGTCACCATGGCTCCTGTGTCTGACATTTTCTCTCAATTTCCTTTGGAACTAGCTGATCTTTAAGGCCCCTTCCAACCCAAACCATTCAATGATTGATTCTATGATTCTAAAATACATTTATAGGCTTATAAGGTGAACAGTTCAAGGGTCTCAAACAGATACCTGGTATTGTGACTGCTAGTCCACAGCACTCACATTAGTCTTCCATTTATCCTTGAGTTTTCTGCCTATCAAGAGCAGATGCAAATGTCTGGTGTATGGAGTTGCTTCATTCTATCTGTCTAGCAAGTTTCTTCCAAAGGCAATATGGTAGCACGGTATGAAGCTTCCGTAAAAAATATTGGCATTTTGACAATGAAAATGTTCACAGCATGGCTCTTCCTTAAGTTACACATTCCTGTAACAACTAGATTTAAAATTCTTCTATGTCACAGGTTAGTTACATTTTAATTCATTTTTGTTGACTGAAGCACTGCATGAGGTTCGAGGTTCAAGTTGAACCAAGCCCTATCACTGTAATAACCACCTATCAGAGCAAAGTAACAAAGTCAGTGATGCCAATTACAGTTCATGAGACTGTTACTATGATTTTTTTTACCAAGAATATTTCAGTTGTTATACTTCAATTGTTTGACCATGAGTCAGAATGCAAAGACATTGAAGATACTGTTAAGCTGCAGCTTACACAACACAACACTCTACCTGGAGGAGAAATCTTCCCATTTTCAGATCTTTTTCCAGACAATAATCATCAGATGCCACAGTCTCACCACTGCATACTACTGTTCCCCTCCAAAGTTACAAAAAGAAATCTGCCTTGAAGAGTTCATTTTTCACATCACCAGAAGCTGTGGTGACAGTACCCCTGCTCTACATTGGGTACCACCACCATATAAGTTCATCATAATGACCATGATTGTGAGATTGCTTGAAATGGATGTCAGAGTGAATGAACACTTCCAGCTTCATCTTAGCATTAAACTATAACATTTAAAAGCTAATGAGCTAAAAAGGAATGAATGAGAAAATTAGTAATGCAGTGTAGAGCAGAACATTCAAGAGAAATTTCTCCCCCCTCTACACCAGAGCTAATTAATGTGATTTATTCTAATAAAAGTAACCCTGAGCACTACTTATTCATTTTTAACACCCTGTATTCCAAATTAAAGTATAAATGCTCTTTTTAAGACTACAAAATTTGAGTCGTTATGAATCATGTCACCTAAAATGGCACTTTCAATTGCACCAGCAAATCCAATGAGACTGATTTTACAAGTGGTTTATTGTATGCACAGAACTATTAAGGAACACAGGTGGTTATTCTATCAAATACATGCTCTTTTCTTGTACTACATGCTCCCAAATGAAGATTAGAAAGTTTGTACCAGTTCTTGCACTACTTCATAAGCCATGCATTCTTAGTTAAGACAAAGAGGTTGCACAGGATGCAACTGGTTGCAGTTTTGGCCTACTCTGTTAAAATACAGCAGCAAGAAGACATTGCTATGAAGATCATCACAGAATGCAGATTGGACAACTCATTTTAAATGGAACGTTTTCACCCTAAGAAGAACAAAAGTTGCAAAATTTTTTAAACATACATGAAAACTAAAGGGAGTAATTAATCAATGGGTCATATCCAACTGCCCCCGTATTTATAGACACTGTCCAGCACCTCACTGTCTCCTTGTTTTGCATTCAAGTGCTATCAATTTATTCATACATGCAGATTCCTCATTTTCTTTCCCAAATTTACATTAGAATGAAAGAATCGTAGAATGGTTTGGATTGGATGAGACCTTCAAAGTACATCTACTCAAACCTCCCTGCCATGAGCAGGGATCTCCCATTAGATCAGTTTGCTCAAAGCCCCATCCAGCTTTACCTTGAACATTCACAATGATGGGGCATTCACACCTTCCTGTTCCAATGTCTCATCATCTTCATTGTTCCAAGTTTTTTCTGTATGTCCAATCTAAATCCCATCCCTTTCAGTTAAAAGCCCTTGTCCCTCATCCTGTCACTGCAGACCATGATAATAAGGTCTCCCACCATCTTCCTTATGAGCCTTATAAGTAAGTATGAAAGGCCTAAGTGTGAGCATACAGGCATGATGTACATGAACGCTTCCCAGGACATCTTCTGCAAAACAAGCAAATTCATTGAGAAAAATGAGATTTCTTGTCAGTATTTCTCCTTGGGGAAGAACTGGCATCCAAACTTACTTTTAACTTCTGGCTTACTATGACAGAGATTAAAATTATGAAGAAATAAACAAGGGAATAGTTAATTGACAACCAATGCTAAACAGCCTGCTTTGCTTCATTTGTGTCCTGGCAATATCATCCTTAAAACAATGCATGCATACTGTAGATGGGGACCAGATTTGTTCGTTAGATGTAATTTTAGTAGTTTAAAATGTTTTTGAAAGAGGTTGGAGCAAGAAGCAAATGTCAACCTAATTGTTGTGTTACTGTGTATGACAGGGACTATTAATTATGAGACATTAGTTATTTCTCATTAACATCAATTATTCCTGTGTCTATACTTGATACAAGGAAAATTCATAGGTAGGCTGCTAAAAAATTAAAAATGGAAATAACTGAGTAGACTAGCTGTCTTGCAAACTTCACATAACTTGACAACATTCGTGAGTCACCAGGTGATTTTCAAGTCATGGAACTTACAATTACAAAACTTAATAATTTATACATAGGTTGTTAAGAATTTTTTACTATTAACAAAACAGCATGTATTGCCATATATCTGGAATTCCTCTACTTAAAATATGTGGCTATATGTGAATAAGATTTGTGTTGTTCTTGTATAAACATTGAAATATGTATATTGCTTTAACCTTCTCCCTACATTTCTTTAGGGGCTAATAGGATGTAGAAAACAGGGGGAAATTTTCTTCTGATTGAAGAGGGAGAAATAAATGTTCATCTGCTATAATTTTGATTCCTTCCATTGCTTCCTGCATAACTAGGCCACTGCATAACATACAGGTATATGCACAGACAAGCCTTGTGTTAGACTGAAGGAAATCTTCCAGACTGATACCTGGCTCACATATGAAGATATCATGGAACAAAGAACTCATTCCTTCCCTTGCCAGTTTGTTCCTTTTGGGAATCACTTCCAATGAAAAAAGTTCTGCTCAGTTCCTCATTTACAAATGATCATTTCCATCTTC
The DNA here is from genome assembly GCA_013400935.1 of Turnix velox. NCBI lineage: Eukaryota > Metazoa > Chordata > Aves > Charadriiformes > Turnicidae > Turnix > Turnix velox. Next base: position 4,269 of record VZTY01007416.1, read on the forward strand.
TGCATTGATTCTTTTTATTGCTTTATATTTCTTTTGAGTTCTCTGTTCCTCTGTGGTGATCTTACAGAATTAAACTATTTGTTAGACTTTCTTTTATCAAACTGAACACACTAAGCTCATTAATTTGGTCCCAGAGAAGAATTTTCTTTGGCCCTCACAATTTACTGTGGCTTTTCATTGATCAGATTTTAAAAGCAATCTTGAAAGGATGCAGCACTCACGTGCTATGCTTTTCTAATCCGAAATACAGAATGGAGACAACATTTTGACTATGTTGACTAATTATTGCCCTGATTATAGACCCAGATGTGATACTAATTCTTTGTTCCACCATGTTTGTTCAGCGTTTTCTGTTAAAATCCTTCACAACCAGTGCTTCTTAGGAGTCAATCTTCTATCCTGTGTGTTCCCTATGTGATGTTAACACCTTGTACTTGAACATACCTGTGTAACTTTGTTGTTGGCTGCATCAAAACACAGGTTGGATGAACAAAGGATAGATACTAATCAGTCGGCATCTGTGCATTCTCATTTGTGGTGACTGTGTTGATCTGCAGCTTAAAACTCTGCAATGATTTCAAAGATTGGATGAAGTGATTTAAGGTCTTAAACTACCTCAATAGGCTCACACTTGATAATATCAGTTTCAGATGTCATTCATAGTTCCTGCCACCTCATCTTTAAGAATTTTACAAAGAGTGTGAATCAACTTTCTTCATCATTCTGCACTGTAATCTGCTTTCTTGCTTAGAACCATGTCAAGGGTGGCTATTAAGTAACTCCTGGGGCATATTCCTAATCCTTTCTGGGGAGACACCACACTGTCTGCTGACAAGACTGATGAAAGGCAGCTTCCTCTCAAACTGCCTTTAAGCAGTATGGACACTGGATCTGTGGTTCACTTGGTGCCTGTAAGTGGCACTGTGGCTGCGTGTAAGTGGAAAAGCAGGTGGAATGTTCTCCAGCAGTTTTAACTGAGTTGGCTCTGAAAGGATGGTATGAATGTGGCCTCACTTACTAAGGGCTTAATCCATTCAGTTTATGCTTTGTAGCACGGCACTGACATTTAACAGGAATGCCAGAGAAAGTTAAATGCTGTAAAGAGTTCAAGTCACGGTGACAATTACCCCTTAACAGTACAATGGAAACCTGGATTAGAAAAGAAATATTACTTAAAATTTTGTAATCTTCTGTACATCAACATTACACCTCCTGCACCTAATTATGGGATTGTACCACTGCTAGAGTTTCTTTATTGATATCACTATAATAATTTTCTCCTTTTGTTTCCTTATTTTTATGCATAATTTACATTTTACACAGTGTTCTTTTTCCATTTTTTTATTTTTCATCTCTGGTAAAGAAGGAATTTAAGACCAACACCATGAAGCTGTGTTAGCTGTGTGCTTTAGCAGAATTTCCAGGATGATTTGCTCCATGATCTTGCCTGAGACTGGAGTGAGACTGACTGCCCTGTAGTTTCCTGTCTCCTGCTTTTTTCCCTTTTTAAAAGTGGAGCTCACATTTCCCCTTTTTCAGTTGGTGAGAACTTCACACGGCTGTTGTAAGTTCTTGAACATGATTGATAGTGGCTTAGCAACTTCGTCTCTTGGGATCTGCAGATGAATCTCACCAAATCCTATTGTGCAGCTTCTGGTTCTTCAGATGATCTTTAATCTAGTCTTCTCCTACAGTGGGTGGTTCCTCATTCTTACAGTCCCTGCCTTAGCCTCCTGTGACATGGGAACTATAGCTTGAGAACTTGACAGTGAAGATCAAGGTAAAAATGTCATTGAGTCAGCTCTGTCCATATCATGGGGACCACGTCTCTCATTTCCTTCTGAAGAATGCCCTTAATCTTCCTCTTTATCACCAACATAACTACAGAAGTTTTTCTTGTTAACCTTGATCTCCTTGTACACATTCAATTCTGTCTGGGCTTCAGCTTTCCTTAAATAGCAGCTTAGAATGTTTAATAAATGTATAAGTGAAAGGGAGTCCTTGTTTAATACCATTAATAGAATCCTGCTATTATTAATAAGCAGAAGATTGTAGTGGCTGGAGTTTCAACTTTCTTTTCATTGTACTGCAGTGGTTGACTGCCACTGGCTCAACTGGAGGCTTTCAGTCTGAGGCATTTTGTGGATAACAGCTTCCAATTATCCTCCTTTTTTCCTCTCCCTCTCTTATTCATTGTGCTTCAAGCAAAGCTTGAGGCAGCAAATGGATTTAACAGTATGGTATCAGTAAAATTCTGCTCTGATGAACCAAGAGTGAGAGAAAGCTTAACTTAGATCTCTTGATTAAAAGGGGAATGATTACATGTGAGTCAGTGGAGCTACAATTTCACTCTGTGCCTCTAGACTACTCCTGCTTATTCCAAAGAGTTGGATCTTGGAAGATCCAACTCTTTTAATGATGTTCTTATGGAGACTGAAGAAGTTGTTAATGATGTAAAAAATTATCAGGAGAGTAATACTTATTTTTACGTATTTACAGGTTGAGGATGATGATGTTTAGAAAACAAGGGCAATGAAAGTAGAGCAACTTCTGCTTTTGATGAACCTTGACTTCCTTAAAAAATGTCAGAAATTCAGGTTATTGAGAAAAGACTCTTGGACAATGCTCTGTACATTAATATGTAGGTGTTAAAACTAAACAGTAGGTGGCCTCAGAACATTAGTATTACTCTTCACTGCAACAGCTGCAAAGCCAGGGCTGGAATCCTGCTAATTCTCTGGGGCTGGGTACAGTTCCTCCTCTAGTTACATGCAACACACTGAGATGGATTCTACAGCCCAGCATTGCTGCTTTCACCTGGAAAAGGGGCCAAGTGTTAAATCCTGAAGTTAGCTCTTGTGATCTGATTTTTCATCTGCTCTTTTAAACAGATTTTGACCATTGTCTAGCCTCAGACATTGGAGTAAATATCTGTCTTGCACAGAAAAAAATTATGAGATGTGCCATTATTATTGTTTGATGTGGCACAGCAGGTATCCTAGCTACCTGAGGTGGTGAAGAAAGACTGGAAAATTCACGTGTTGCTTTACTGACAAATAAGTCTTTAATCAGACACATTTTTTTTTTAAACATCCAATGAATGCCAACATCTGGTGGGTTCAGAAATGATGACTGATTAATCACTATGAAGTAATCCAAGAGCTGGCTTGTTTTCTTTAGGGAAATTACTGTGGGTGGTAAAGGATCCAGACCAAACCTGTGGGCCTCTGGGTGGTTTCTGACAGTCAGTTTGCAGTCTTAGCCGAGATTTGATCCCCACAAATGCAATTTATATCATTGTCAGCATCTAGTCCTTGGCCTGAAATCTTGTGCTTCAGGAGGATCCCTGATGGCAAAGTCCAGATCCTATAAATGATGAATGTCAGTTTGCAATCTGTTCCAGATTGCCAGATCATTTCATCAGCTGTGAGAAGAAAAGTCTGTTACTGAAACTACTATTTAAATTTTTCACTGTTGATTCCTCAGGAAAACAAAAGTGATGTTAAATAAATCAACAGGAGCCTTTGTGCACTAAGGAAGATGCAGTCATCATAATCAATATTGAAATACTGGGAATTAAAGTGCAGCAAGTCTCACATTTTCCTCTTTTTTTTTTTTTGGCCAACCAGAACATCACCATAAAAAGATTGATTATTAGCTAAAAGCATGATGTCTGTTTTCAGTCTACTGAGGACCTTTAGAGTCTGGGACAGCAGAGCAAGGGATTGTTCAATGCAAAACCATTCTGCAAGAGAAAATCATCAGAATATTGCAATTTTCCATATGAAATCTAGCAGGCATCTTCTAATGCATGTTACAGGCTAGTGGAGGAATAGTTTTTAAAAAAGGTAAGTCCTTTGCATAGATATAGCTGAGCCTGTGGTACAGTGTGTCTGCCATACCTTTGCTACCCTATACCCCACCCTGTGGTGCAATCCAAGGGATATCTGACATGCTCATTCAGTCCTGCACAGAAATTTTAAAAGAGAAGCATCTCTTTCTGTTAGAAATGGTGAAAAACTTGGTGCCAGTATCACTCTTGTACTATTGAATGCTTTGAATTATATGGGATGTTTTATAACAGGCATATCCCATGTAATTTATTAACTGCTGAGTGATTAATTGATATTTATTCCTGTTATCTGAGCTTATTTATCATTAGCTTGTGAATTCCTCTCCCTTAGTCTGTAAATAGCATACACTTTTAAAGCTAAAATGGTGTGACTGGAGCAGAAGGGAAATAGGGTCTTCAAGTCTCCAACAAAGATAAGTTGCCATTAGCTTATCCTTAAACATGCCAACTGCATCACACAGAAGGGGAGGGAAAAGCACGTTTGCCTGGAGGGAAAGTTACCCTTCCTCTCTGTCCCAGTTTATAGTGCAACACCAAGGTATGGGGCTAAGACTGTTTTTATTGCCTGGGGATCTTCGTGTGTCTGCCAGAGACAAGCAGTACCACACAGAAAACACATTGGCAGGTCCAGACTTCACAGGAAAGATCTCCAAAGGAAAAACTGCTGTGGGAGTGCTGCTATAGGAGCAATGGAATTCTTTGCTTGAGAAAGAAGCATTATTTTTTTACACCTACGTCCATCAACAGGCTGAGCTGGCCCTGAACATATCATCTGTTCAGTCAGGTTGGCTCTGCAAATCAAGAGAGTTGGCTGACACTGCAAAGCCAGGGCTCGGGGCAACACAATGGTGTTAGAAACTGCCCTGTATGTCCTAGGATGCTCCAGTGCCCACAGCAATACCAGTGTACTAAGTGATAACAATGTGTTGTGGATGGGTCCACCTTTCTCAAAGAGGTGCCTGTTGAGCCTGTCTTCCTTTCCCAGCTCCTGTGACTCTCTGCACACCTTTATCACCTCCCTGTATGGTAGAAGCTGCATGGTATATACTGAGCTAGCTCTCAAAGCAGCAGGGACAAGCATGAGGTTAATTACCATTTGACCTGCCTGGAGAGTGAATACATTAATGATTTATTGAGCCTGTCTTTCACACAGTATCCCATGTGGAGCAAAGGAAGAACCTGAACAGCACTGAGCTGCTGTGGCAATAGCAGCAATCTGCAATTGGCTTAATAGAGAACATGATTTGACCTGCCTGAATGAACACTGACATTTAGCTGAGAATGGAAATCCTTCTGAAATGTCCCAAATCCTGTCCTTCCATTCAAGTTCATTTGCATTATCCTTCTGCTGGCTGTACTCCAGTCCATAGGAATCCCCAGTGTCCTTCACAATGAATGATTAGCTGGCAGAGGGAGGCAGAGGGAGAGGATGTGTCACTTTTCCTCATCAGGGAATTACCATCTATGAGTGAGAACATCCCTTGTCCATTAACTGGATTTTAAAAGAACCCTACAATTTCACTTGCATTACAACTGCCATTTGCCTAATAATCTAAAATTTTATTTAACAAGCTATCAGTCCAGGCAATTTCAGCCACAAAATCACAGTTTGATGATTATTTTTGTTGTCTATTGGGCTAGATTTGTATTTGAATATAACTGCTATAATGTCACACTGACTTTGCTGGAACTAGGATTGCTCTAACTGTTGATGATTCAACTCCTGGTTAAGTATCCTTATTACTTTTTCACAGTTCAAAATTCCTACTAAATTGTAGGAAAAGCTCAGAAAGCATGAAAGTAGAGGATTTCAGATTAAACAGCTCATTCTTACTCTTTTTTAAATGTGAGAATGTTTTTCTTCTTCTGTGAATTTTACTGTCTGGGTAATTAAATACTGGTCATCTTCAGCAGCTTTGGTGCAGAGCACAGCTGGGTCTAATAATCTTCATATGGTCTTTCTTCAAATCAATGTTCAGGATGTATGAATCAACACATGGAATTCTGTTCCTTGTTTATATAGTCTTGACTGAATCATAGACCATATCTGCACCACGGACTACATCTGTCTTGCAATGCGAAACTAAAGTCAGCGAGAATCTTGCTTAGCTGGCTTCACGGGAGTGGGTCAGGCCATGTGCTGCTCCTCTGCATTGCTTGGGCACTGTGTCAGACAGCACAGCCCTAGCCCAGAATGTCAGCATAAGCCCTATGCTTTGGACCACTTCGGCCACATAAACATCACCAGATTCTTATCCTTTCTTATTTTTCTTTCTGCCTTAAGAAAATTCCCAGGTTTCAGTAATGATATGGCAACCAACACTGCAATTCATTTGACCTGACTTTTATCATACAAATATTAGTCTTTGTTTTAAGTCAGCATCTCACCATGCTCAACAGCAAAATCATATCTCAGACCTGAGATTGCTAGCAGGAGAGGAGCTGAATCTTACTGAGCACTGAGTGGTGGATTGGGTTTTAGCCTAGCTGTTGGTAAATCTTGAATGAGCTACTGAAAATCAGCTTCTATTATAAAGTACAACAAACTTCACCTGTCTCTTAAGATGAGTACTACTACAAAACTTTTTGAGAACCCTGGCTTAGAAGTGCTGTTGTGCAACTGTAGTCAAAAGGTATGATAAAAGTTTAGAACTGTGACATGTTGGCATGATCAATTATGAGAGCAAAAACTGCATTTATGGGAGAAAAAGTAAAGCACAGAGATCAAACTTGTAAATAATTCTTATAGTGTTATAAACTTTCCTACCTCTCCAAACCAAGTTAAAAGGTGAAGCCTGCATCCTGACAAATGTGCTACCTCATTCAGACAAGTATAGTGCATCAGAAGAACTGAAACACAAAATGTTATTGGAAAAGACATATAACAAAGAAGATTTAAGGAAAGCCTTGCAGGAGGGAGAGGATAAATGATGCACAACAGTGGGAAGCTGGTTGGAGAAAAAACCCAAAAAAATGGGAGAAATAGACAGATATAATCAAATTTTCTTTTGAGTTAAACCAGCATAAATTATTTTCCCCATTAATACTTGCCTTTGTAGAGCCTAGATTTCTTTTTGTGGTTTTTGTCTTAATAACCAAATAATGGAAGTCAGAAAAAGAAAACCATAAAGCATGATCAGTACTCTGATATGGGCTTACAGAGTTTGTCATATTAGAGGAAAGTCTTAATTTTCTCCCTGTCGATTGTGATACTGTTTGGTTTTTTTGATAAAAGAAATAACTTACTGTAATTTACAGACGTAGCTTTACAAGGAGGTAAAGAATCTGCATTATTTTTTATTATCTTTAGTGGGCTAGATGACAGCTATTCGTCCTTTAGACTTCATTCATATGTCTACTCTACAGAAAGAAATACAGCAGGTCCAAAAAGGTATTAGATGAATTGCTGGAAAGCAGATGCATGAGGAGAGAGTAAGAGGACAGCATAGGAACTCAGCCCCAATATCCTTAAACTACTGCCTGCATAGGTCAGGTTCACATGTTCTCCCAAATCAGCCTCTTTCGCTGACTCTAGGACAGAGGGAACACAGGATAAGGTGGAGCCTGTGTTCAGGCTTCACACTCTGCACCTTACAGATCACACTTCGCTTTCAAGGTTGAACCCTCCTGCAGACTGAGCCAACTCTTGTAGTTGCAAGATCCAAGCATACACAGCTAGGTTGTTCATGGTAAGGTGAAGACCATGCATTGGACAGAAGGTGGTGGGATGGGAAGAGCAGTGCTCCCATGGGATACTGCCAGAGTGATCCAAACAACAAGACCTGCAGGAGCTTCATAGGATCAATGTAAGATTTAACAGACACAGAACTTTTGCAAAAGGGAAATACTAGGATGGCATTCAGAGGAGTGTAGGAAATGCAGACAGAGCAGAACGAAATGCCAGTTGACTGAATTTTTTTCTGTTGTCTCATCTAATGTTTAATATCCTTTTCAAAGTGTGACACATACCAGTTGAAGTGTGGGAGGTAATTCTGCATCTCTGGCCTAAGCTTCCTCCCACACTAAACAAATGCTTTTCTTCGGTCTGTCCTCATCTTTCACTGAGAGGATACACAGAGACAGCTTTTCACCTTTTGCAAGACATATTTTCAACTCAAGGCTGCTCTCATACACATGTTTGCAAGTAAATCTGCACTGAGCACATTGCAAACAACAGCATGTACAACAACAAGCCCTGCAACCTGTGACTTCTGAAAACTTGTTCTCCAAACTTGGATTCATCCAGATTTACAGAAGCCTCCCAAGGGTAGGTACATGCTCTCCCAACCTGCTGTTCATTGTAATGCCATTACCTAAAGTCAGGTAAACAAGCGAAGGTACTTGTCCTGGCCTTTTAAGTAGCATTTCAGGAATGTGTTGTAACAAAGCTACAAAGGATACATTGTGGACCATAGAATCATAGAAT
>VZTY01007416.1:13275-68243 GCA_013400935.1 Turnix velox
GTGTCATCTGCAAATTTGCTGAGGGTGAGTGCTGACACCAGACAAGGGTACCTCAACCTCTTCATGACTGATCTCTACTGAACTGCCTTTACTCTCACTTGATTGCACTGATCAGTGAAGGGATTCACGTACCTAGGCACCTGGAGTGTCATTTAAGCCTCTAAAAACCTCTTTAAAAAGACATGGGTTTTCCATACTCTCTTTATCATGGTTGCCAGGCACATGCAAGTATCTTGCACAGGGAAATTCCAGTGGCATCCAAATGAGGATCCAGGTTTCCATTGTCTATGACAGGATTTTAAATACCTACACCGTGCTTACTTTTCAGTGTCTAAACGTCAACAGAATGGAAAGCAGGTGGAAAGTGGATATTTTCCCCACAAGATAGGCATTACACTGTGACTGGAACTCCTTAGGGCAGCTGAAGTACAGTCTTCCAGAGAACAGATATATTTTATCATTGTGCACAAAACCCTTTAGTCTAGAAGAAATCTCTACAACGTGACAAGGATTTGCTACAAATAACCATTGAATTAGTTATGTAGATTCACAGGAAGAAATTCTACGTGGTAGCATCTATATATATATGGTAGCATTGTGAAGGAATGGCTTCCAGCTATTCACAGAATTACAGAATGACAGAATACTTGAGGCTGCAAAGGAGATCTGGAACTCAGCTGGTTCAACTCTCCTGCTACAGCAAGGCCACCTAGAGTCAGTAATCCAAGACCATGTCCAGACTGCTTTTGAATATATCTAAAGAGAGAGACCCTACAATCACCCTGGGTAATCACACTTGTGGGTGTGCCAGTACTCACTCTGGTAGGAAAAAAGTGGTTTTTGGATATTCAGAGGGAACTTCCTGTGTTTCAGTTTGTGACAACCACCTCTGCTCACGGGGCACCACTGAAAAGCACCTAGCTCTGTCCTCCTTGAACCCTCCTTGAACTTTCTGAACAGTCCATTTCTGCTATATTTTCCTTCTATGTGATCTGCTCCAGTCCCCTCATCATCCTTGTGGCCCCTTTGGTGAATCTTCTCCAGAATGTTCCTCCTTCTCCTGCACTGGGGAGTCCAGAACTGAATCCAGTACTCTCAGGTGTGGCTGAGTAGAGGAGATTGACAGGCTGTCAATTCTTTGCCTAATGCAAACTGAGACTGAACTTCCGTTCTTTGCTGCAAGGATATATTTACAACTCTGTGTTTATCATGGAGTCCACCAGGACCCTGAGTTCCTTTTGTGCCAAACTGCTTTCCATCTGGAAGGCTCTCAGCATGTATCAGTGCATAGAGTTGTTCCTCCCCAAGAGCAGAACTTTGCACATCATGAGGATTAAGTTGAAGTGTGTGATGGAGTAGAACTTCAAAGGTATAAGCCCTGTCCAGATGTTCAAGTTGTGCCAACCACAATAACCTAAACTAAAGATTCTGGGGAACTCCTGTCCTTCCTATGCTCTCTTCCTTGCACCACAGACTATTGGCTAACCCAAAACCAGAATGACTGTGTTTTGTACAAGAGCTTGTTTGCAGGCTGGTTTTTTTCAGTCTGCCACAGTAAATACAGAGGTTAAACACCGGGTAATTGGGAACTTTGATGCAGCAGAACTGAGCATAGGTTAGATGTCTTTGAGGTGATAGGAGTGAGCATATGTGCAAGAGATCTGCTAGAAACCTAGAAATGTTTGTGCATTGTCCTGGATGTAGATGTTGGAAGAGGGATAAAGAATTGCCAATTAAAACTTTAGCTATCTAAAGCCATTTCAGACATGCAATTTCAAGCATGTGATTCTTACTTCTCCTGTCAGACCTTGCAGAACTCAAAATTTTCTCTGAAAAAATCAAACAGAACACCCAACAAAACAAAAGAAAAAGCAACCCGGATGGATTATTTCATCAATCACTGTTATCTTTTTCTATGAAATGAAATGATTGTTCATTCACCTTGGACTTTTAGAGGTCAAATACTCAGATCCTGAAGGATTTCTATGGTTTTTCTCCTCCAGATATCAAATCCCATGTTTCTTCCCTAATTCTGAGGAAAGACTTACTAAGTAATATGCACTTGTTAGCAAAACATTTCGCTTCTCATTAGTCCCCATTGTTATCACCATCACTTCATCTGCCATATGTTTCACATTTTAAGCCTTGCTTTATAAACCCCTAAATTCTGCCTGGAAGTATGAAAATAAATATGAATCCAATAAAATTTGAAGTGTAACACATTCTTGATATGATTTTCATGTTTGTCATCTTGACAGATTGATGTAGTGGAATCTCAATTTTACTGTTTCCCCTTGAAAATAATTTTAGCTCCCCTTGAGGAAAAAAATTAATGAAATTAAGAAAATTTTATCTTGAAAATATGAGATTTTTTAGTCACAGGATGTCATATGCATGAAGATGCAAAGCCATGCTGCTGAGTCACTTCCACAGCTGCACTGTGCTGGTTCTATTAGTACCAATTCATAAAAAACAAAGTAGCAGCACATTTCTTAGAGGCAGGATATAGTGGGAGTCAAGACACAGGAAGGAATTCCTCAGTATAGTCATGCTTAGTTGGGAGATACCTAAGTTGTGACATTTAGGGATGAAATACTAGCAACATGTTGGATTGTCCCCACACAGCACTTATGTATGCTTTTTATGTGTATGATCTGAGAGAATGAAAGAGGAGTTTTATAAGGTCAAATAATACCTGATCACAAGCTGTTCATACTGCTTTGAAGTGATAGCATGTCATTGCATCCATGTGTGCTCCAAGGAACAAAGGAGGTGCTGCTCACATCATGGAGATGGACTGTGCACCATGAAAATGCAGTCATCAGATAAATGAAATGAAGTGCAGTGTCTTTAACCCAGTCTCTACAGCAAAATGAAGCAGTAAGACCTCATAATGGACAAAGTTGAAGAGTTATTCAGCACACACTTTTGCTGTGAAACCATCAAGTAGGTTTTAAGAGTTTCTCAAAGCACAGAAATGTTGGCTCCTCTTAGTGTCTAAATTTATAAGCATTTTACCAAGACATTTTATTTGTTTACCTTTTGGTTTTTTAATTAAGACTGCAAATATTTATTCCATAATGACAGAGGGAAACACATGGAACTGCAGGTTTCAGTCTAGGTCTTAAGTCTGGCATAATTCTAAGCATCTAAAAGCCAGCATGTAGGATGCTCCAAAAACAATGAAATCTGGGACGGTGAGATAAGGCAGAAAAAAATACACAATCTGCTAAGTCTCTCATGTGTATGCCATGTAGGGATGCTATACTATAGTGGGGTGGCCTTGACTAGCAGCTTAATTCTTATACAGCTGCCTGCTTGCTTCCCATCTCACTCGAGCAGGACTAAGAAAGGGGAAAAGAATAGGGAGAACAACAACAAAAATCTTGTAGATTAAGATAAAGACAAGAATGCTGCTTACTAAATACTGCTGGGGGAAAAAACAGATCCAATTCGGGGAAAATGAACTTAATTTATTGCCAATTAAAATAATTAGACAAGTGAGAAACAAAAAGACAAAGATCTAATACTTATCCTCCTCTCTTTCCTAGATTGAATTTCAGTTCTTCACTCCAGATTTCTCTGCCTGGACCATGAGCAGCATGGGGTGTGAGAAGGCAGGTTATGGTCAATGCATGGTATTTTTTTCTCCGCTTCTTTTTTCTCAAACCATTCCTTTGCTGTAGCATAGGTTATTCATGAGTCCTGTTAAGAAAATCTGCTCTGTCCTGAGATCCTTCACATCATGTCATCAAGCACTTCCTCCTCCTCTGATATTTGTGTTCCCTCCATTGTTTCTCACTTTGTCTCCCCACTTTGGGTTTAGCTGTGTTCTTCCATGGTTTTATCATAGAAGTGGCTGGAAAAGTTTATGTCCAGCATGGGGCAACCCTGACCAGTTCTTATAAAGGCCTCCCCTGCAACTCCCTTGCTAAAAGCATCCAATATATACGCTTTTGCCACTGCAAGATGAAAATCATGCTTTAGCAAATGGCATTTTTCCATTGTTCATGAGCTATGATTCAGAAAGTTTAGATGCAATCTGAGAACTGATGAAGGCAACAAAAATTATCTTTGAATTAGAAAGAATGTACTGATTAAAGAATACAGAGAAGCAAAATCTTACAAAAGCTGGAGAAAAAGAGGAAGAAATATTACCTCCTCCACACACACAAAAATATAGTAAGGAAATAATTGCTCTGAGTGTCCCTTCATTGAGTATGTTTTATACACCACAAGAAACACTCAAAGAGGTAGAAGTGCTCACAACCATCACTGATATAAATCCTTGTGTGGATATTATACCAAGACTCATGTAATCTGTTCTATTTGAAATGGAACTCTTTTGTATGTTTATGAACCTTGCATGCATGTAGTCCTCTACATAAGTACTTCTGCAATGCTTAGAAATCTCAAGCCAGCCAAGGCATTAGAAGATCTTTAGTGAAGAGAGGGTGAGTTCTGTCACTGTCACCGCAGCTGCTGTAGCTGTTTCTATGTGCCATCAGCCAAGACATCCCTGGAGCACAATCCCACGAAACATCTAAGAACAAAGATGACAGAACAGACAGACTGTGCTTCAGAGAAATATGCTTTGTTTGTTTGTTTTTCCTACCTGTGTTTCTGGTTTGTAATCAATTGGTCATCCTCATACTTTCTAAGAACAATTTGGCTTCTCTTCTAGTACTGCCTAGTAAGAACCATATGCTTGAAGCTATCCTGTATCCTGCAGTCTCTATTTCCAATGAACTGACTGGTCTCACCACCATCACACATTGATGATTCCCTCTTACTGCCCACTTATCAACATGTTTTCAAATTTTCCACCAAACTGTGAGAGTTGTTCTGGGTACTGGCAGTATCAGCTGTCTAGTACATGGAGAAAAAATTGCCATAACCCTTGCAGCTCAGTGTTCTGCAACAGCAGGAGTCAGGAGCAGAACAGGCAATGTTACCTGATCTGTCTTGTAACAGCACAGAAAAACATTAACATATAAAGAAATGTTACCAGCTTGGAATGGCAGAGAATGATGTAGCCTCACTTCAGTTTCCTTCCTGCGTGGATCTATCTTGACAGTCTGAGTTCTTAATCAGCATCAATCATATCTACACTCTCTATGTTCAACAGAATGGTCAGCAAGGCTGGATAGTGAGGTTACCTATCTACTTCATCTCAAGTCCTGTGAAACACACAGATCTTGATGTACCTGTCTTGACTACAGCCAAAAAAGATTCATTAGAAGGTTATTGTTTCTTAAACCAGCATAAATGACAGCAGGTTTTCCTCAAATCTATCACATCTCCTGGAGTTGCCATATGGTGGGGTTCCTGCCAAGTTTATTCCTATCTACACTCTAGTAACAACTCTCTTTTTATATCTCTATTGGTCTTTTTAGCCTTCACACTTTTCAGGAAATCAGATGTTGAGGTACCATCCTAGAGAAGCATCACTATGCTTCTTCCCCTGCCCAGTGTATTCTCCCTTCCCTTTGGGATTATTTGATGACACATTTCCTTGTTCACAACTATGGATGCCAAGAGAACATATGGTCCATATTTTATAATAAGCCCCTGGCAGTCTGCCTCTACGGATGTTTTAGCACATTGTAGAGATTTGATAGCTTGCAACATTTCCTTCTCAGACAGATCATTTCCTGGTAGTTAGTGTTGGCTGTGTTGACAGATGCAAGTTTGTGTTGTATTTACATGTAATGAATAGCATTAAAATGTCTGTGTTGTACAGTATTGAGAAGTATAAGGGTTTACACTAAGAGCTGGACTACTGGCCTTCTTGAGACAGCAAACATAAAGCTTATTCTAATGGAAAAAAAAGCAAATTCATTCTCCTTTACGTAGCACTTTTTCTTAAAGTACAGCATTCATGTGTGTCCATCTTCAGGATTCTGAGCTCACCTAAAGAAATTTCACACAGATTTTTTCTCCAGGGTTGCAGATGATAGTCACTGTTTCTTGCCTTCAAGGTACAACTTGCTGCACCAGGCATTGAGCTGATGCAACTGCTTGCTGGTTTTACTGCCAGAACAGTTCCTAAAGCAGTTGCACTGGATGGAGGGGCAGCTGAATTGTGCCATATGCAGGAAGGGATCTGCTTGAAGTGAGGCTGAAATTACACCACATGTATCCACATTGCTCCATTTATACATATCCTCATTCCCTAATCTGTCTTCAAATGTGTATTTTCCCATTACCTTTGCAGTGTTGCTACCTATTCCGTGACTCACATTATAGCTAAGTCACTTCTTCTATCAAAAAAAAATGGACTAAAAACAGGCTTAGCTGTCTGAAGAGATGTGGACTACACAATATCATAGAATCATAGAATCACTGTATGGTTTAGGTTGGAAGGGATTTTCAAAGATGTTCAAACCCTCTGCCATGGGCAGGAGCAGCTCCCATTAGATCAGGTTGCTCAAAGCTCTGTCCATTCTGGTCCTGAACACCTACACAACTTCTCTGAGCAATCTATTGCAGTATCTCACTGATATCATGGAAAAAAAATTTCTTCCTATGTTCAATCTAAATTTCACTTTGAAACTCGTTTCTTGTCCTGTCATTGCAGACCTTGGTACAAAGTCTCTCTTCATCCTTCTTTGAAGGTCTGCAGTAAGTTGCCCCTGGGACCTTCTTCAGGTCAAACAACTACAGCCCTCTCTGACTGTCTTCACAGGACAAGTGTTCCAGTCCTTTATTCATTTTTGTGGCTGTCCTCTGGACTCACTCCAAAAGATCCATGTCTTTCTTGTGTTGGGAACCTCGGAGATGGATGAAGTATTCCAAAATTACCTCCCTCTGAGGTTTGTGGAAACTCCAGCTTGCTCATACATGGGCAGAGAAAGGAAAGGAGCACCCTTAAGATATGCTACATGCAGAAAGCCAGTCAAAAACCCAGTAAAACCCGAGTGGTTTGACAAAGTGAAAAAAATCCTCTGTATCCTTATCCTCCTGGGTTATTAAACATGAATTAGAATTTTTTCACTTGCCATCACTTCTCTCAGGCAGAAAGGCCTTTGTGATGGTTGTTCTGATGATACAGTCAGCTGGTGCCAATGTTCTTCCACCTGTGATAAACCCCTGGACAAACTGTGAGGACTGGGAAGGGGTGTAAGCAGCTGATCTTGGATAGGTACAATGTGCTGTTGTTTATTGAAGTACACTCTGACCTGCTGCACTCTATGTCCCAGCCCATGAATACATCAAGATTCTATTAACTGGCCTCTTGGCGATGTTGATCTCTTGGATGCACAAGAAATCCAGCCATGAAGATCTAGATAGAAGTATTCATCATTTAAATTGTGTCTCATGGATTGTAAGGTGGATATGAGATGCTTATGAATGGTCTCAGATGAAAAGGGCTTTTTACTAAACTTTTCTCTTCATCATTGTTTTATATCCTTCTGCCTTATGTCATTAAAGCTGCTGAAGACATACAGTGTGACAGATAAAGGCTGAAAAAACTAAGGTATTTATAAAACTGGTAATTGATCCTTCATTTTCAGAGTGTGCACTAAACCATTCAGGTGTATTTTGAAAAGATGCTTTGGCTCTGTAAAGTAATGGCACATGCTACTTATCAAGGAAGAGGGCAGATCAGATTTTGCCTAGGAAAAAAAAAGCCAGTTTCTGAAGTAGGATCCTCACTCAGTTGAAAAGCTTTGAAAAGGGAAGATGGGCAAGAGATGAAAAATACAGCAGCATTGTACCTTACATGGATGACTGACTGCTGGAGGAATCCAGGGGAGCAGAAAATGAGACTGCACTGGTATGATAGAAGGAGGTGATGGGATGAAAAAATCCAGACAGAGAAAGACTTAGTCATGAGAGCGGTGCTGTACTGTGATAACAATAACTGATGGCGTGCAAACTTGACTGAAAACATCTTTTAAACACCTTTGAAATTAACTTTGCTCTTCAGCTATGTTGCTTGCTTCACACTCTTCATATGCCTCACTTCTTAAGCTTGGCATTTTCCTGAGCTTTTTACACTTCTTACCATAAAGGATCGTGCTTTAAGAGCTGGGGGCT
Organism: Turnix velox; assembly: GCA_013400935.1. Taxonomy (NCBI): domain Eukaryota; kingdom Metazoa; phylum Chordata; class Aves; order Charadriiformes; family Turnicidae; genus Turnix; species Turnix velox. Next base: position 21,319 of record VZTY01007416.1, read on the forward strand.
CTGTGCCTGGTGCCCTTGGCAAGCTGTGGGCATCTGTGGGGCTGCAGAGGGGTACATCATGGCAGTGCTTGGAACAGCCAAGTGTCCACCGACTCCTGTGGCAGCCCCACAGCAGGACACTGTGAAGCACTGCAACCCTCAGAATTACCAACGAGGTTTAGTTTCAACCACAGCAGCTGGAGGCGCTGCAGGGGTAGCCTTTCCTTCTGCCGGTCCTCAAAATGTTCTGTCACCTCAGGTAGAGCAGGAGAGCCCAGAGAGTCTCCAGAGGGACCATCCCTTTCCTCTGAGGCGGGGCAAGATAGTAACTCTAGGTCCTGTAGGGCGTCCTATCTGTCGAATGGGGGCCATTTCAGCCCTCCCTGGGAACTAATGTGTGCCTCTCTGTTTCACATTTTGCTGTTTTCCACAAAAACTATCTGTGCCACACTGCCAGGCTTCTTTCTCAACATGCAGGGCAACAGGTTGCACAGTATGAGCACACAGCATCAGTGACACTGCAGCAATGGCTGCTGTGTTCTTTGTCTCATCTTAAATTTGTCCCCAGGCAAAGTAATCTTTTCTCTCATACCTTGTTATGCCCTCCTCCATCTTGTCCAATTCACCTAACAATATAGACTGAGACTGAGATCAGAGGAGGAACAGTTAGGCTTTCTGGATGCTGCTCTTCGGGCTCTCCATACAGCACAGTGAGGATGGCATTTTCAGTCTTCTCAGATATATCTCAAATACATCAGTCATAGAGCCAGGTCCTAATCCTCTCTCCCTGGTAAGTAATGTTTATCTCTTCTTGGAACGGGGGCTGGAATTCTTGTGCGTACGTAGGGGCTGCCTGTCTGTGGGAGCAGGGAGCATTCGCCCTCTCTGGGGATTAAAACATATCCCTCTTTGAAGCAGGGACATGCTCAGTCAAGGCTAGGAATCAACACCTACCTGTCTTTTTTTTTTTTTTGCAGGGACCAACTCAAACCTCTGCGATTAGCAAGTGTCTGTCATTAGTGCAGAGGCCTCCATAGGAATGACCACACATCTCTCCTTGCAGCCAGCCTGTGCCTGCTATGATGGCAGGAATAGGACACAAACAGTGGAGGAAGGTGGGCCACCGAGGCAAGCTTCTGTCTGCAGCCAGGAAATCAATGCGATTTCATGGTTACAACTGAGGACAGCCTTTGGCATAGTGTTCCAAGAGGTCAGTCACACAAACAGAGCAGTTACATCATTGCTTATCACTACATTGTTAAGTAACATTTGGAAAAAAATTCTTTCAGAATCAAATGAACAGCTCACTTAAGAGATGTCAGTCCCATCTTCTGAGTGCTTGCACACATCTTCACAGCTGTGCAAATTAATTGAGTGTGCAACTGCATATTTTCAACTTTTAAGCATTTTTTGGCATGAGTTAAAAGGGCACAATATTTAAAGGTGAAGATTTGGAGGGAGAAGCAGGGGTAAGAACTTGTTGTGAAAGCTTCATCACACAAGGTTGTGGTAAGTTGACCCCAGCAAGAAGGCAAGACCCCACTCACTGACTCACCCATGGTGGATGGGACAGAGAACCAGAAGGGCAAAAGCAGGAAAAACTCATGGATTGAGTTTAAGGCAGTTTAATAAATAAGGCAAAACAGCACACACAAACAAAGGAAAATAATTTTTAAATTCCTTACTTCCCATCAGTAGGCAAACATTCAGCCATTTCCAGAAAACAGGGTTTCATTGAGCGCAGTGAAATACCGTAACCATAGACATCCTCCCTTCCTCAGGGCAGTGTTTCTCTTGAGATTTTATATATGAGCATGGCATTGAATGGTGTGGAATAGCCCTTTAACCAGGGTCAGCTGTCCTGGTTGTGTCCCCTCTTGCTCACCGCCAGCTGGGGAGCAGAGAGGGAGAAAACAAAAAGTCCTTGACACTGTGAAAACACTCTTCAACAACATATAAAACAATGGTGTGTTATTGACACTATTTCGTCACAAATCCCTTACACAGTGCCCTGCAACACTATGAAGGAAATTAACTCCATCCCAAGTAGACCCTGTAGGAAGGTTCCTTTTTTTGCTACTAACATAATTGGGAGCAACAGTTAATGTCATGAAATACTGCTGACAGATGCCTTTCATGAGTTCTACCAAAGCCTCTCTGCATCCAGGAGTCTGTGTTTTTATCTCCAGCAGCTGCAAAGGCATGGAAACAAAGAATGTATCTTTACAGACATGTGGCTGGACAGGGACATGCCTATTAGTTCCCGTATTTTGCTTTCAAGAAATTTTGATTACCATACTGTTTACCCAAACTCAGTTAATCAAAATTCTTAATTAAATAGGGATTAGTTTTACCCCTCAGGACTTGACAGTACTATTTCCTGGATCCAGAAAACCAGATGTCAATATCCTCTGGACAGCTTCCCAGCACAGTGCTTGGAGAGAGCCACACTGCAGCTTGCTCAAAGCCAGTTCCCACACATCCCACATTCATGTAAGGGATGGCAGAGCAGGCTTGACAGTTTTGGTTTCTTGACAGGCTTTCAATTCAGCAAACTCCCGGCCTTCTCCTTAAATTACTTGAAGGTGTATATCCCAAACTGCTCCTCTAAGTTTTGTCCATTTTAATGCATTCAAGTTACAAAATATCTATCTGAATTCATTATGGAGTTCTCTGTATTTACCTGTGTGCTTTCTTGCTTTCCTATACATCTTCCCTGAAAAGAGAACAGGAGGTACAGTATGTGCAGTTACAGCACCTTTCCATACTTGCTTTTATAAAGCATGGGTACCTTCTGATACTGAATTTCCAGTTATGCACTGTTACTGAGAAGGTCATAGTCATAGTCATAGTCATCTAGGTTGGAAGGGACCTTTCAGATCATCAAGTCTCTTGCATCCTTGATTTGCATTTGTTCCAATATACAGCACATAAGGTGACTGAGCAGAACCTTCTCCTGGGGAAATGCATTTGCAGTGGCATCCATTCAGTTCCTGTACTTCTGTTCCAGGAGGTGTCACCAGTCATGTTGTGCCACATGCAGATAGCCAGCATTGCTTTCCTTATACCAATAAGAATGTCCTTCTGGAAGGATGTAGATGTATGTGTCATCTAATTCCTGTTTTATAAAGTCATAAAACTTCATTTGAACTCTGCCAGTATCTCCTTTCCCCACAATGTGATGTGGCTAAGTGTAATTATTAGAACTTTCCCTGGGATTTGACTCACTCTCGTATAGAATATGTACAGTAAGGATGAACATTAGCATAAGGTTTAATTAGATTTAAAAATAGAAAAACATTAAATCTGTAACCATCTAAATTTCAGCAGACTGCCCTGATAAAAATGACTGGAGTGCATAATTTTGAAAGCAAATTACTTAATAGACAGTTTTATACTTATTATGAGGCATATTAACTACATTAACATCTTTGTGGCCAATTGCTGTGTTTTACCTAAAAAAAACTACAGTAGAGCAAATACTAAGCATAAATGACATTTGACAATAGCTGCTTGATGTGTTTGCTTCTCATTGTCAGTTTGTTGATTTTTTTTCTTCTTTGCACAAAGAAATTAATTCATTAGGCATAGTTTTGATTTTTGTCATGGAAGATGATAGCTGAAGTTTTCAGAAATTTTGCCAATAAGTGTGCACTGAGAAATTCTGCCTTCACACTCCTTGGAAAAGAAGTTTTGAAGCCTGTGGAACAAAGCTCAGTCTGCCAAAAAAATGTAAGCTGTTACGTATATGCTACACAGGTTAGAGAAAAATTATTTCAGATACTTTTCTGCTAAAAATATCCAGTTTGTGACCTTTTGCACATGCTTTCACTAGTCCAAGAAGTTAAACTTAGAAGGATGCATAAAACCTCATCTAAACTGATGTTTCTATATTGAAAATGCCACTTTCAAGGACTGATTTCTTCAAAGTTCTAATTTGTTATATGTCCCCCTAAGACACTCCAGTCTCTGGCAAAACATGATGATGAAGTTTCAGACCTTGAAACTGGTATTCCAGAAACACATTACTGGCCCAGAAATGAGTGTTAATTGTCTTGCAGTGAAGCTGATCTGAAGAAAAATTCACTACGAGGAGAACTCATTTTCGTGCAAGGACAAACACAACACCATTTTCTAACAGGGAAGATTTAAAGAGTTTGGGTTTTATTCTCCTCAGGACATGGTAATATAAGAAAAAGAATGTTACTAGGGCCAGAGGGAATACACAGCTAGTTCTACAACACGCAATGCAATTTTCCAGTTTGACATGTGACCATGGAAAATTCTGGTTATGTAGTACTTTACAGACTTCCTCTGGTTTTGTATTCTAGTTCTAGGAAAAATTCCTTGCGGGAACTTCTCAAAGAAAAATGGTAACACTGGAAAAATGCCAAGAAAAAGTTACCAAGGGAGAGTGAAACTATTATATATTAATCAAATGTCTCATCAGCAGCAGTGGGTCCAAAACGTGCAGGAGACAAGCAGAGGAGACAAGTATAGTGAGTACTTACTAAACACACTGATATTTCAATATAATGAGCATTTAATGTCTTTGACAACATTTTATGGGAACAAAGAAAAAAAGCTGCGGAGACTTTTATTCAGAACAAGCTCTTTAAATCTAGAAAATAATTTTTTTAAAACCAAATGTGGCCCCTCTACTAATTTGATAGGCATTGGGGCAGGGAGGGAGCTTTATGGTTATATATTGTTTTCAAAGGACAGGAAGGAGTCTGAAACTCACTATTGTAAAAACTGTCACAGTCAAAAAGTTAAAGAAGTGACGCTGTTCGAAGAGTGACTATTCAGACAGATTCTGATTCACTGCTTTCATCAGAAGGAGGTAAAAATAGGATAAGTTGTATTACATTTTAAAAGGGTACTTTTAAGTAAGGCTCTATGATGTTTTTTAAACCTACAAGTGACATTTCAGTGAAAATTACTTGATTGCCTGTAATCTACTTGTTCCTTCAAGAAAATAATAATATTAGCACTAATGCTTTATCTTTCTTCATGTGCCACCTGCACAAGACTTTCTTTTGCCTCCAGAAATGATCACATTCCCATGGTGAAGTGACCATTAGGTTGAATTTTACCAATAGCACCTTCTGACTTCTGTCATCACACCTGATAGCTTACAGTAACAGTGGAGTACTGCTCTCTGGCCTCAAATGGTCTGATAGAACCTTTTTGCAAATAGTTTCTTTTTGTAGAGGTCACCAAAATGGCTGCCATAAAAATTCTTTGCTTGGGTTGACACTGAGAATTGTATATAAGAACACTTTTTTCTTATTCAAGCTGGTAACCTCACCGATGGGATTTATAGGTGTGTTTAAAGAAGTGCTGGCAGGGAAAGAGGTCTGTACAAAAGAAATGTTTTTTCCTAGGGCAAAAGCTCTGAGTCCATTTCCTAAACACTCACTTGAGACAGACCAGCCTCCTGCCTACATAAAGATGGCTTGGTCTGACTCAGGACTCTTGCTGTTAAAGCACAACCAGTTGTTTAATAGTTAGAAAACACCTTTACCAGGGCTTGTCTCACCATCATTCGTATCTCCCAAGAGCTGTACTCATTGCACCCACAGCGTCCACCTCAGTGAATGATTTTACCTCCTTCATATTCAGACATGGACTCTGCAGTCCCTTTTCCAATCATACTGAGTATTTGTGTGAGTGCAATCTCTTATGGCTCATGTCCTTTTGCCCCCCAGGCATGTCCCCGGGGCTCATCTCTGGGACAGGGTGATATTGAGTGCACCCGCAGCAAGTGTGTGGATGACACTGAGCTGATTGGTGTGACTGATACTCTGTAGGGAAAGGATGTCCTTTAGAGGGACCTTGACAGGCTAGAGAGGAAGGTCCATGAAAACTTATGAAGTTTAATAAAACCAAGCACAAGGTTCTGCACCTGGGACAACCCATATCAGTCCCAAACATGGGCAGTGAATGGATTGAAAACAGCCCTGTGAAGAAGGTCTTGGAGACTCTGGTGGACAAAAAAGTGAACATGAGCAGGCAATTTAGACTAGAAGGCCAACCACATTATGGAATGCATCAAAAGAAGTTTGTCCAGCAGGTTGAGAGCAGTGATCCTGTCTCTGCTGTGGTGAGACCCAGCCTGGAGTACCGTGTCCAGTTCTGGGTTCCTCAATGTAAGAAGGACATAGACCTGTTGGAGTAGGTCCAGAAGAGAGCACAGAGGGCTGGAGAACATCTCCTATGAGGAAAAAGCTGAAAGAGTTGGAATTGTTCATGCTGAAGAAGTTGAGTTTTATTCTAGTAAAACAGCAGAACCCATGGATACACTGAGAGAAGATTCAGCATAATAAACTTGGGTACTTGTACTTAGGTAATTTGAATGACACACAATATGGATGGAGTTCATGACCTAGCTAAGATGTGGACAGATCCTCAGGTGTGTTCTGATTTAAACTGATCTGTTTCAATTAGTATTTGTACCACAATGCTAGTTACAATGTGTTATTTTGGCTGTGATGACAAGTATTTAATTTTTAAGGTGAAGTTGATGCTTTGTTTATTGCACTCAGCTCATCTCAGTGTACATATGGCAGCAGAAGAGACATTTTTAGTCCCTGGTTCAGTCTGCTGCTGTTGCAGACATTATTTGTTGCATAGAAACTTTTTCATAAACACAACAAGCTTGTAGATTTATACCAGCTGTGAGTTCATCTATTAAACCCTGAGGACTGGAGTTATTCAAGTGAAATTCTGAGCAGTGGAAGAGGATAATTTGAAAATTAGTCCAAATTGCAAGCAAACAGAGAAAATTCTATCCAGTGTGGGAAATAGTAATGCCAGGACACAGACCTGATTGACTAAGAAGGATGGTTAGGCCCTCAGAACTAATGATTGGTTTTACTACTCAGAGGGTCTATGAATAATCCAGATGCATGGGATAGATTAGCAATCAAGGGTGTATAAACACATTACATAAACAACAGGGAAAAGTATGCAGTTTGTCAATTACATAATTTTTACAGGGAGAAGAATTACTTTTCTTCAGTGCAAAATTTTCTCACAGTTTTGTCTTTATAAAACTGGTATGCCCTAAGATTCTTTCCTTGCACACATTTCAGAGCAATTCCAAATGGATATTACATCCTCAATTTAAAATTTTTCTGTGTGGTGCTAGTTTTAATTAATTAATTAGAAATACATTACATTTCTAAAAATGTAGTCTGAAAAACTGCTTGACTTCTTGGAGCCCATGTAAGCAAGTCACAACTGAACCAGGGCATTGCATGGCCTCTGCCACTGCCTTACGGTTCTTCTCTTACAGCCAGCAGTGTGATGGGCCCACACAGGTATGACAGGGTACAAGGTGATATAGCAGCTAGACATGAAGAGTATTTCTGAATATTGGTAATAAAGGCTAAAAGGAACATCCAGGGCTTCATCCAAGCTTCAAATGACACAAAAAGAAACTGTTCTTCTCATGGTAAAAAGGGACCCCAATCTTGGAGAGCTGGTAGGGAAGCAACTGCATAAAGACAGTTATTTGGGGGATGATTGTGGGCAGCAGCTTTTGATCCAGCTGTGGCAGAGATCACAACTGTTTAGGGTGAGAGGGGAACAAGGTTTGGGATAGGTGTGTAGGATGCTTTTCTTGGAAGATGGGGCAAGTAAAGCAGATAGAGGTGAAGTTGGGAGTTCAGGTTGTAGATGATGGAAAGTGCTCAGGACATGGGATGAGTATTTGGGCTTTTTAAGGGAGGCACAAGAAGTTTAAAGCTGTCTGTAAAGCTCTACATGCCTGACTCATCACTGAGGAAAGGGACATCCTGGGACACCTTCCTCTCACCACTGATGCCAAACAGCAGCTTCTTCTTTGGGAAACTGCATAATTTTAACAGACAGACAATTTTGTTTTCCTTCCTGCAGTATTGGAACTCACATGATTTTACCCTGCCATTTTTGGCAGCAGATTTTACTTCCTTCCTTTCTTCCTCGCACCAAATACTTCTAGAAGATTGTGCCACTTTGACTTGCAGACATGAAATGAAGTGTCTAGATGTGTATAGATGTGTGGATTCTGTGTCTTATAGACTCAAATGTACATTCACATGTAACTGCATTATTATTCTTAATTTTTATGTAAAAATTCTATCTGGACTAACATTGATTAGAATAATAAATCTTAAATATACTAGAAGTAGTATACTATTTTGAGTTTCCCATAGTATCTTTCTGGATAAAAACTCCAGCACGTAACCAGACAAATCTAGCATACAATGGCTGAGCAATTGGCTGATATGTTGGGCTCAAAGCATTATAGTAAATGAGATTACATCAGGCTGGCATCCAGTCACAAGCGGGATTCTCCATGGCTTAATTTTAGGGCCAGGGCTCTTTAATGATTTTGTAATGATCTGGACACAGGAATTGAATGTACATTAATTAACTTTGGCAATAATAATAAGCTAGGAGGAGCTGTGGACTTCTGCAAGGGCAGAGAGGCCTTACAGAGAAATGTTGGTAGACTAGAGAGCTGGGCAACCACCCAGTGTATGAAATTCAAAAAGAACAAGTGCCAGATTCTGAAACTGGGACAAGGTAATCCTGATTATACATACAGCAAAAGGCTAGAGAGCAGACCTGCAGATGGAGATCTGGGAAATTTGGGTTTATGGCAAATCAGTAGTGTGCCTTATCAGACAAAAGGACCAACTGTATCCTAGGGTGCATCAAGCACAGTATAACTAGATGTTCAAGGGAGGTGATTGTCCCACTCTACTCTCCATTAATGTGGCCCTGCCTTGAGTACTGTGTGCAATTTTGGGCATCTAAGTATAAGAAGGACATCAAACTACTGGAGTGTGTCTAGAGAAAAGTGACCAAGATGATGGAAGGTCCTGAGGCTGTGCCAGTGGGAACTCAGATTTGACATTAGGAAAAGGTTCTTTTCTGAGAGGGTGGTCAGTCACTGGGGACAGGCTTCACAGCACCACTCCTGCCAGAGTTCAATGGCAAGAGTTTCAGGCAGTTGTGCAAGGAGTGATGAGTTGGACACAATGGTGTTTATGGGTCCTTTCCAACTTGAGGTTTCCAACTTCTATGATTCTGTGCTTCTGCTTCTTTCACTGCTGGTCAGGAAATCCTTGGTAACTTGTTTATGTTTAAACTACTCCATTTTACAGTGGAGAACAGGATAAAAAACCAGACCATTTCATCACAATCATTTCATGAATGAGAGAGAGAGACATGTTCATGTCATGAGCCATTCCTAGACAACAATATGCAGGGACTGCTTGGAGTAATCCAGTTCTGAGCATCTCTGAAATGACTGCCTTGATACCCTAATAAATCAATGGAGCATTAATTTTCATTCTGCAATTACAAAATGCTGTATTCATAATAAACCAATGCTATACTGTCTTTTGAATGGATTTTGGATGGAATTTCATTATTAAAATCACTGTCAGAGTTACCAATATTTATTTTCTTCATTGGTGAGTAGCTTCATTTCAAAGAAGAGGCTGAGTAGCTGAAGAGACAAAGAGATGTTGCAAGTTTAATATAAATTTTAATTTTAATGGCTTGTATCAGATTGTTATGTGGGAAGAGATGTTCCCCTTTCCAAATATTTATTCTGGAAAATATATATATACTGCAAATTACTCCTTAACTTTTTAATTCCTTTGAGGTAGAGAATATATTAAATGTAGGTTTGCATCTTTTATGAAGGTCAGGGAAAACTCCAAGATTAATTGCTTTTTCCTCTGATCTGCTATTGTAACATTGAAGGTGGACTTTACCTGAATGTCCTTGCATTTTTACACTGATTCTAAATATATACTAAATTGATGGGTGTCCAGCAAAATATAAGCCATTTTAGTATATATTTAGAATCAGTGTAAAAATGCAAGGACATTTGTTGGATATTTTAATAATAGACATTTCCACATATGTATATTTAGTCATATATATATATATTTACATATACAAATTACCAATTCATACTGATTCCTGTCAGGTTTGGAAACAATGCTGGTATTGTAGTAGATCATGAATTGCCAGGGTGAAAATGCTGAACATGCAATGATCAGAGATCTTCAGAAAGAGACGTGTTGTAAGGGAGTGTTTCCTGAACACTTAAGAGTAGAACACAATTGCGTGGAAGAAGATCAAAATAAGTGTGTGCTTCAGAGTAATGACAGACTTTGCTGTATATATGATTATGATAAAGAAAGTGCTATAAAGCATGGAGACTTACTAACTATTGCAGTGCTTATTAAACTTGCCAACACACACAAGCCTTTTTGTCTTATCCAGTCATCTGATATTTTTAATGCCCCTTGGACTGCCTACTCTTACGTTCTTCTGGGTCTCAGGGCTTGGTTGGGAGGGAATTTTTAGTGTTTGCCAGATATGTATTTTGAAAGTGGAGCAATGTTTTAATTGCCTGATGGAAAGGATGACTGTTATCAACTTCAGATTTAAAATTCTTCCAAAAATGGTATTAAGACATCAGATACTCAAATTACAGACTTCTTGTGTCCATCACTGTGGAGAGACATACTGTATTACAAAACAATCTGTATAATAAGGCTTCCTGAGAGAAGCTTCCTACTGTAATTACAACTCTGTTAAATTTAACAGGGGAAATCGTAAATTTAAATCCAGAGCAAAATTTTTGTCCTAAGAAGAAGCAGTTAGTTAGGGGTAGTTTGCTTTCTAATAGAGGAGCTTCCTGAGCAAGAGACTTCATCTATCATGGACTTATCTTTACACCCTTTTATTAGAAAATAAAACAAAACAAAAAACCCCAAAACAACAAAAAAACCCAAGAGCTACTTGGTCAATTAATTATGTCTATGATACAGAATATTCCATGTGCCATTCCTTTGTTCTCATCTTCTATGGGAAGATGAAAAGAGATACTGAAAAGTATAAACATCACTTAGCTGCAACTAAATCAAGATGTGTTGTTTGCATTGCTTTCACAGCAATCACTAGAAAGAAAATTAAGTCTTTTCTAGATGAAACAAGGATTTATAGAATTATAATACTGTGTGCACTGTGGTTTAGGTCCTCATCTTAGTGGTTCTAAGAGCGAAGAGTTCCGAGCCTGTCTCATGGTATTCACTGATGTCAGCACAGCATCTCACAGGCCTGCAGAGATGTAATGAGCCCTGAGTAAGCCACTCATGGAGCCTAGAGAAGTAACTAGCAATCCCCACTCCCCACAGAAGTGCAGTAGAGCTGTAGCAAGTTACATATCACTTGAAGTTTGGTAACCCTGCAATAGGATTATATTGTTAGAGCAGTCTTCCCACAACATTAAGAATAGAAACCATCACTGTGCTCAAAGTAAAACAATTGAAAAATGGGTGGGAAGCAGTAGTTAGAGGTATGTGTTCGGAGAACAAAAAAAAAGAGGAGGAGAGGGGAGAGAGGAAAGGGTTTGTATTAATTGGATTAGCTTTTTCATATTCCCCATCAGGTACCCTATCAGCAATCATAGAATAGTTGGTGTTGGAAAGGACTTTAAAGATCATTGAGTCCCAACTCCCCTGCCATAATCAGGGACACCTCCCACTAGGTCAGGTTTCTCAGTGCCTTGTCCAGCCTGGCAAATTTGCACAATTAATTAAAAAATTGGGTGTATTGTAGACAACACATACAGGGCAGTAGCAGGAACACTACAAAGAGTAAATAAAATAACCACCAGACATAAGTGTCTTAGTTCTACTTACATAAAATGGACTAAACCACCACTAAGTATGAGCCTGTGGACTGTACTACTTCATTCTCCCTTCTCCACTCTCATCAGGATTCAGAGCTTTTCATGAGAACTTTCCCATATCTGCTTTTTGTCAGCTGAAACCTGTAATTTTCTCACAGTGACTGAAAATCAGAACCACAGACATGTACCACCAGCAGCAGGCATATCTCCTGTTGACTCATTAGTATTGCCAACCCTTACGTGTCCTTTTCCACTCTCCTTCCCATACTGTTAGGTCATAGAATCATAGTCATGCTGTCTCTCAACAGAATTAGACCACCTAATCTGCACAGATGGTGATGAACAGGTGATAGTACAGCAAGTCTCAAGACTGATAAACTCTACAAAGTGCATGCAGACATTGTTTGTTCACCTTAACAAAAAGCCATACTCCTTAATTTCTTTCCCACCCTACCTCTATGTTTACCTTTTCTAACTTTTTAGTCTATTGCTTTTATTCTAGCTCCTGTGATCCTGGTCTCACCTCCCACTAATTGTGGTGCAATATTTTTCCATGATCTTTGGCATATTCCTTAAATTACTCTGTGCACATATGCCATGCATTTTTCATCTTCCCTTACAGTCATTTATCACACAATTTTTAATCAGTGAATATCTGTAGTCCTGGGTTACGTACACACACAAGATCCATGTGTTCAATTTTTACTAGTTATCTGTTAAAGCTTTGTCTGTATATCTCCCAATCTTCACTCTTTCATCTGTGTCAGACTGCAGAAGCTTTGTGTCAGACTTCAGTCTTTCATAGGTTCTTTAATGAGCTGCAGGCAACTCTGTTGTTATCAGCCTTTATGATTTTGGTGCCTGCGTTACACTATGTTAGCCTCTACCTAAGTCACTCAGAGACTCCTATAAAGCAGATCTGTTTCCTTTTCTAATTAGAACTTTTATAAATTACTGCGATCTCATAGAATTTAATTTGGGCTTCATTTTCTTCAGATGCAATGTTCCAATGCTACTTTTAAAATAAGTGGTTCTGATTTTGAGCTGCAGCAACTAAAGCATATGATAAATATGCACAGATAATGCACAAAAAAATCCCCATCTATTCTCCATTATCAATTATCTACACTGCAGAGATTAATGCATTTTGTTTGAAACATTTCTGCTCAACATCCTCATTTTGGAACAAGGAACTGAACTATAATAATAGCCAATTGAATTAGTAAGATCTTTAAACAATTGCAAGGATGTAATGGGGGGTTGCAGTAGCACTTGAGAGTTTCTGCTGTAAACCATGGCCTGCTTGTCAAAACTAGTGGCCTGTCACTGCACAAACATAGGGAAAAAAAGCTAGTACCTACATGCTCCAAATAAAAGCTAATTATGTGATTTATCTACTCCAACTTTAGTATCTGAAAGCTAAGCTTCACATTAAGCTAGTAAGAGAGAGACTAGTCTCTCCAGAGGACAGTTCATTCTTTTCTAAGGGAGGTGTCTAAGAAGTGATGAACAAACTGTCACTCCCTTTCTCCTTGGATAATAGATGACTAGTCTGACTGAGAGACTCACAACAATGGGTAAAGTTAGGTGAACTACCTCGAGAACCTGGGCAACTGACTTCCTTAACATTTACTGGTTATTATTTTCTTAATGTTCCATCTGTGAAATTCAGTGTTTCCTGTAATGCAGTATCAAGACAGAGCACTCAAGGAAAATCTCTGATAATCAGCTTGCTCCTGAAGGCTGAGGAACAAAGTGATACAAATTAGAGGAGCTTCTGGTAAACACTGCTTCTAGCTAGTTAGTTTGTCCAGCTTCTGAAGTGTGTCATCTTAATAAAGATTGTTTTATTTAAAAATTATTATTTACTTGCTAACTCCTTAACTCTAAGCATTAGTATTACTGAGAGCTGCTGTACTCCATAATGTAAGGGCGATTCTGCACTACAAAACAGTGGCCACTGGTATTAGTTGCCAAAGCACCTGTCATACATTCAAAGAATAACATTTGACCAGTTTTACATTCCCCAACTAGCAACGCATATTTTCTGATATTTACAGAGTTCATTGTTTGTTACAGAGTTTGTTTGTCAGCAAAGAAATGAAACACTGTTTCACAGAAGATTCACCTAAATAATACTTAGTTCCAGCTGGTTTAGTCCATTTTTTTAATGTTGTGTAAAAGAAGGTTATGCAAGAGGAGCAGAACTTTATTTTGACCTTAGGGCGTTATAAAATATTATATAAAAGATAGATATGGACTTGTCAGAGTCAATTAAGAAGCAGTGTTGAAGTTAGAAGGCTCAGCTGAGCTGATCGCCAACCCACACAGCAGTGAGTCATTTTTGCCCCATCACCAACGATAGCACGCACATCAGGCATGTGGAGAGTGCGTCATGTGCGTCTAGCCAATGGCTGTAGCTCCTCTTCTGGACAAAAAAAGACATTATTCACTTCATTTAGCTTCTCCTGAGACTCCAGTACCCCCTGCCCAGGATGCCACACCAACAGGAAGAAGCTACTTTTGTTCTGCTCAGCCAGCTCACTTATGCATAAATGCATCAGCCAGAGAAAATAAAAAGAATGTGCAGGATTGCTGCTTGGGATCGAAATGCCTCTGCTTAAAACCATTACCAAGTCAAATGAGTTAGTATTTAATATTTAGCATAGAGGAATAAAATTGCTTCTCATGAGCATGCAGAGTGCAGCAGAACCTCAGGGATCCAGACATAAGCCAACCTATTTTTTGATGACTGGTGCTTATCAATGGCCAAACTTGTGTCTTAGTCAACAAGAAAGGCTTGATTCATTTGGCTACACAGAGATATCTAATGTCATTTAAGATGTGACAAGGTGCCTGGTGCAGACATCAAAGGCTGACACAGGACCAAGAAAAAGCCTGTAACCAGTTAGTAATTAATGTTTGGGAAACTGAACTGATTCCTAACAGTAAGTGGAGCCTCCTTCTATAAACAAATACATCAGTTTGCAGTGATTTGTTTTCAGGCAACTGGAAGCAGAAACCAAACATCAAATGACATGCCCTGGCACCCTCTGTTAGGTCTGATCCTTCTCCTGAGTAGGAGTCTTCTCCAGCTGAGATCCTCCTGGCTACTTGACTCTTTTGCATGAAATTGGCAAATAAGAGCCCCATTCTTCTGCCAAAGCATCTGGAGAGCAAAGGTGAACTCAGGATGATCCTGTTTTGAAATAATTGAGCAATTTAGTGTGCCTAAATTCCTGGTACATCCAATGAATGTAGTAACAAAAATATATTCAGTGAATGAACAGTACAGTGAATGTGAGCTACAGGGCAATTTTGTGATGCCTGATGTAGGTTTAGTTTAACTCTGAGCTTCTTTGATTGTCATGGGAGCTTAGACTCTTAGCTCATCTCTAGACACCTACTTTTAGATCTTAGCTTTTACTTAATTTCTATGTTTCATTTTCCCAAATACAAATGAAGATAGTAATAATTTCCCAGTATCAGGGGCAGTATAGGAGACATTTACTATCACATCAGAATTATTACTGCCATGATACCACTAGTGCAATGCTGTTAGCAGCTGAGGAATGCAAATAACTAAGCAAACTTTCATTTAGTAAGTTCACTATTCAGAAGTGGTCATAGCTTCCATAGGATGAGTTATCTGCAAATAACTGTATCCTGCAGAAGTCACTCTTTGGTGAGATTGGGTGGGACTGGGGATGGATCAGACAATTCATAAGACTATCCAGTCTTCTCATTCCAGTTTTCAGTTCCCTGCAATGTCCAGGCCTTGACCAGCTGACTTGTGGAAGTATGCACAGTTAAACCACCCCACACTAACCTGGAACACTACCATGATTTGTGAGGAGCTGGCTAATGCTTCTCATGCAATCACAGCATGCAGTTTAAGAGTATTTTTCCTGATTTTCTTAGATATGATTCTTTCCTTTATTGAGAACACACAGTGAATAGAGAATTCAATATGATTCTTTGCTGAAAGAGTCTCTACTTTTATAGTGACGTCATGTTTCAGTCCCTTAAATTAAAGGAGGAAATAGAACATGAAAATTTGATATAATGGCAAGATTAAGCACTTTCCTTCCTAATTGCACTTCCTTCATCTTCTGCTGAAAGACTCTTCTTGTTTCCTCATATTATTAAAATAACTTGACAATTTTGTTAGCCTAGTACTTGGGCAACCTAGTTCTGATATTTTTTGGCTGTTTTCTGCCTCAGTATGATAAGAAAGTGAAAGAGAGGAAAAAGCAACCGCAGAAAGAATTGTACAGCCTGAAAATTGGACTTTCATAAAATGAAGACAAAGCTTTCCGCATTCACAGAGTCAGAATAGTTTGAGTTGAAAGCGACATTTAAAGTTCATCTAAGTCCAATGCCCTGCAATGAGCAGGGACATCTTCAACTTAGATCAGGTTGCTCAGAGCCCCATCCAACTTCACTTTGAATGTTTCCCGGGATGGAGCATCTTACACCTCACTGGGCAACCCCTGCCAACATTCTACCATCCTAGCTGTAAAAAAGCCCTCTGTCTTATATCTAGTCTGAATCTTACTGCTTTTAACTCAAAGTCATTACCCCTTGTCCTATCACAATGGGGCCTGCTAAAATGTTTGTCTCCATCTTTCCTGGATCACCCTTTGAGTACTGAAATGTCACAATAAAGTCATTCTCTTCTCCAAGATGAACAGCCACATCTCTCTCAACTTTTTCTCATAGGAGACATGCTCCAGTTCTCTGATAATTTTTGTGCCCTCCTCTGGACCTACTCCAGCAGGTCTATGTCCTTCTCATGTTGAGAGATTCCAGAGTTGCACACAGTACTTCATGTGGGGTCTCACCAGAACAAAATAAGGGGGCAGAATCATCACGTTTGATCTGCAAGATTCACATCACAAGAATAAGCACGTAATAAATCCATGCATACACAAAGATGTGTCTGGTATTGCAATAAGACTGCAATCACACAGCTTCATTAAGCCTGAAGGGAAGCTGTTGTCTTGCAATATTAGTGATGAAATTAGCTAAAATTCTAACTTAAATGGGGTGCTCTGGGGAAGAAAAAAGAGAGTCCAGTACAATGGAGAATGAACTGGTCCAAGAAAGATGGTATTTGGAATCTGTCTCTAACTCCTTTCTAGTTGAAAGCAGAGAGTTTTGTTCTCTCTGGTCAACAAAACCCCCAGAGACCATAGACATGAACCATGACTGTATCTGAAAGTAATACTTAACCAGTGCCTCAATAATTAAAATAAGACTAAACTTCTTAGGAATAATGCATAACCTTGATAACTATTGTGTAATACCAATTAACTAATAACTCCTGATTCTGGATCTGACCCTGTTTTCATAGCTTTTCTTTGGTTAGCATTAAACTCCCCCAACCAGAGACATCCACATCAACGGAAAGGTGCTTCCAGGGAATGATTTGTGTGACCTGTTTTAGACATCAAATTAGAAAGAGATGAATCATACCCTAGAAGTGCCTTGGAATTGACTATAGAGGGAAATCAAGGTGACTAATGCAGATGTGAATATCTGCAATGCTGACACTTGGAGGTGGTCAGATGAGACCAGCCTCCATGGACCAAAAGCGGTCGAAGCACAGGGCAAAAAAACAGACAGAAGGGAGTATAAAAAACTCCATTAGGAGACAATTAGTCATCCTGATAACTGCTGGTTCAGTGGAAAATTGATCAATCTTTAATTGCATCCATCCTTCTTTTGAGGAATGGGATTTACAAGACTATACTTCTACCTCATGCTTTTTCTTGTTAAGTTATATCAGTTAGTGGCAGAAATCCCATAGAATTCAGGGGATCCAAGCATCTGCATCAAGATTCTGGCAATACTAACAACAAATCTGAGCATTTAGTCTCCAAAAGAAGAAGTTTGGATACTAATTTGGATCAGTTCAGATATTATCAGAAAGGAGACATATTTTAGAAAAATAAAATTTTACTAATACTCTCTGTTTTCATAGCTTTTCTTTTTTTAAGGCAGCAATCTTGTATCCTACCAGGAAAATAATTCTTGATAGATACTACCAGATCTTACAAAGGTACAAAGTTTTTCACAAACGTTTTAACATAACAATGAAATACATTAAATAATTGAGATGGTCTTTGTTTTCCTGTACAAAAAATGTGGTTATCACTGACTCTTTTCATGCTGAACCTGCACTAAAAATCGATAAAAATGTTTCTTTAGCATTTTCTTTACTCTGACCTAATTGAAACTTTGGGGGGTTTTTTGCCAGAGGATCTGTAGCCACTGTGGAGGAAAACTCATACTTCAGTCTTAGCCTCAATCAGTGGAGGACAGATACCACAGTGACTGAAAATTTTTGCGAGTGATTGGGGAAAGGAAACATACAGAAACCCAGAATAATGTAAATTCTGATCAAAACAGTCAGTCCCCACTACTAAACTTCAGCCATTGTAAACTTTTGTTCCAGGGGTTGAAAGTTTTATCTCAGCATTTTTTTATTTCTGCAAGTTGACTGCTTCATGGATTTAAAAGTGAAGATCCTGGGAGTAATGTGCCTTTTCTTCTTGTAAACATACATTAGATTTGCCATCTTAATTAGTACCACTCAAGTTTGAATAGAAAACATGGATGGCTGATGGCAACTGAGAAGTTGTCTGGGAAATAGACTGGATCAAAACAAGATGGAGGTTCTTTGAATTACCGCTATTCATATCTCTCTCTTTCTTTCCTCTTTCAGGTCCTTAATTTGAACTGCTCTGTTTTCCTAATTTTGAATTTTGTTCCTTACACATGGAGTTCTTCAAGGTGAGAAACTCACCTTGACTCTTGTTTGCAAGTGCATTTATGATGATATTTGAATATTTTCTAGAAATAATCAGATTTATCATCAATGTTCACAGTATTAACAGTAATAGATTGTTAAGAGAATGAGAGAGCATTTAGCATTCTCTGGTGCTAGTTTGCTTATTTCCAGGGAAATTCTTGGCACTCTTTCCTGTTTCCATCCACACTAGCATTGACTTCTAGAGAGAATAAAAAACCCCTTTGACTATTGTTATTAGTTCTTTGTTTACATTTGTTTAGCATCATTCTCAACCCCTTCTTAAAGCTTGCCCATCACATCAGCATTTTCTGGTTGACTCAGAGAGAAGAAAACCAAGTGCAGATTCAGTGTAGGAATCAGGAAGGAAATTCTTGTATTTATTTGAGCAACTTTTTTTTTTTGTTTCCCCTTTTTCAGCTACATTGATAGTACAAATAGACCATATTTACTAACTTAGTGTGTCAAGTGCATAAAAAATAGATTCTTTCGTGAGTTGGTGTTACTTTTTAGGAATAGACATAGAAGAGAAAATTAAATTCTTAGAAAGGCATATGTCTGCCTTCCTGATTTGTGTTGATCAGTGTTGAATACAAAAGAAAAATGTGAGTAGATTCAGAAGAGAGACTTCCTGGAAAGAAAGAACTATTTCTGAAGGGGTGTAAATGAATGTATACTACTTATTTCAGTGAAACTACATTACTTTGCACAAACTGGGAATTTGAGCCACCCTCTCTAAATTTCTCCTCCAGGTATATTTGCAAAAAGTGAAATATTCTTAGTAGAGGCAGAGCCCTCTGTGGTCTCCAGTTTATGTAGTCCATTGAAGGAAATAAAAATACAAGACATGAATGTTGTGGGAGGATGTAGGTAGAACATGAGTGTGTGGGAAGAATACATAAGGAAACTGGTCAGGCATCACTAAAGAACATAAGAGGATGTGGGGAAAGCACTCCCCAAGGAGAATAAGATGGGTTGACATGTATTTCACTCATCATCAGTGAGGGTGTGGCAGAAAGAAATGTAGGATAAAGGCAACAACTCAACATTGCTGGAAATACATTGGTTACTGGTAAAGCTATTGAGACATACTAGGGGCAGGAACAAGACCATGAGAGAAAAGGAGCAATAGAATAGACATTGCAGCTGTGGGAAGATGTGATACTGTGAGGTTTGGAAAGGTGGAGTTTCAGTAGCTATGGATTGAATGAGATTGAATGAGAAGAGAAGGAAGAAAGTCAAAGTCAAAGTGAGGGAATTCAAAGCTGATCATACCATATCCCCAAGTGAATAGGAACAGCCATCAGGAAATACTCTACTCATCAAGTATGTGCCATAGAGTGCTGTTCCACAGCATGGCTTTGCAGGATCCCTCTCATAACACTAGAATGTAGAACTGCTGCCAGCCAGAAAGGCTGAAACTGATCCTTCTCCATTCCTCATGCTCCTTGGGGTCCCTGGGTGGAAATTGAGAGCAGTTGTGGGTTTGTTTCCCTCCCTTTGTAAAGGGATCAAAGGCATAAGCAGCAAGCCTGAGGCTGGAAATCTTACTATTAGCATTACATGGATATTCCTGAGACTTGTTGGATTAAAGGTTCTACCATCTTTCCAACATGCAGGTTTTCTTTATAGAAGCTTGCCCTGAGTCATTGCCCCAGTTATCTCACTTCCTTGCCCAGCCAGTCTGTTCCTAGCTCATGCCACAGGCAAGCCTGCATGGAATACTCTGCTCCAAACAGTGACTCTGAACCAGTTTTAATATCATCGGAGATCAGTAACAGTGGGGAACTTTTTTCACTTCTCCCCATTCTGAGCAGTCTGATACACAGACCAAAACCAATGAGAGAAACCCACACATGCTGAAAATAGATGTAGGGCTCTCAGAGGGAAAATAAATCTGTCATTCCTCACAGAGCTAAAGTATGACTGATTCTGTCCATACCCAAAAAAATGTTTTATTCCTAGGCTGAACCTGCATAATATGAGACTTATCTACTACACTTTTTTTGTTAGGATCTCTTTTTACTCATCTTCATACTAAATACTTTTCTGTAGTTCAGTTATTGATGGCTGCTCTGTTCGCATCCAGCTTAAATTCTACACATTGATTATTGTCTGTATAGTAAAAGTATTTGCAATTATCTTCAAGTGAGAAACCAAAAAGTAAACAATAGTGAACTTAATTGGACTTATTCTGTTCAACTTTTCCTTGCATTTCAATTCTTTATTATGTTATTTGTGCCTCTGATCTAGTAAGAGAAATATCTGGTTTGCATCATGAATATTTCTTGACAGTTTTCTGATGAGCTTCATCACAAGATCACTGATTGTCACTAAAGCAGAACTTAGATGTAAAAGAAGAATATTACATTGTAACTTCTTGGAGTAACTTACTGCTCTTTTTTAGCCCAATATATTCAATAATCACTATTTCAAGAGTGTTACAATTGCTTGAAAAAGAACAGGGGCTACTAGTCGCAAAAGCACTTTAAAGCATTTCAGTGAGGCAGCTGGAGCTCCTTATTCCTTCTATTGAATGTCCACAGTGAAAGAGAAGCATTTGTGTCAAGTGTTATAGAACCACAGTCACCTCCTCTTGTAGAGATGTGCTGCACAAATTACATATGCCAAAGAATTTCAACACATTAAAGCAATGCTTCTTAGACTGTAACACTTTAGAGAACACATCTTTCATCCTCCTGTCCCTTTCCATTTTCCTTTTTCCTCAGAGAACACTTCCTCATGTGCTCCAAATAAGACTTGGAAAGCTATCACTATAGTGGCAGGTAACTAAGTACTATTTATGCCCATTCATTAATTAATTAAGAAATGAGCACATACAAAAAAAGGATTTTTTTTTTTTATTCATTAAGAGTAAGTTCTTTGCCAATGTTGTAGGGTTGCTTCAATCCTGTTCTCACACTTACAAAAGAAATATGTCAATTATGCCCTACATCTACGTTACATTAGGCAACATTTTGGCTGCTTATACACCTTTAGAGAAGTGACAAATGTTCACCAGCACTTTTTGACTTTCACTGGAACATCTGTCCTACATTAGTATATCATCAAAGTCATAAAGCCTGCTTTGCAGTCCAGCTATTTATTGGCATGCTCCCTTTTGAAAGTGTTCTAATACTGATAAAATATATCAAATCAAGCTGAAGCAGAGAGTAGCAATGACATCAGCGTGCCAGCTTTGATGTTCTGCCATTTCCAGGTTTCAGTGGGTTTTCATCTATTCTGATGCTGTCTCTTTGTAGTAAGTAATTGTTTATGAAGTCTGGGAGATTATTTGTGTTGCGTCAGCTGATCATGTCCTGTGGCTCCATTCCTGCCAAGAAGAGATGAAACCCACAGACAGCTCTGTCCCACACACTCTGACCTCTTAAAGGACACTGATGAGTCATACTCCAGTACCGCCTATTGTAGCAACTGCATGGTGGATCTGGGGTATTTTCCATCAGAATCAACATGTACTGGCACTCATTTCTCCGAAACCTTTATTTCTGACAAGAAAATTACTGTTTTCAGCTATTCTTCTCGAACATGTAATAGTTTTGCTAGTAACATACAAGCATCTCAGGCTTTAGGAGAAATAGTTATTTTGATCAGAGAAAGACCAAACACAACTAAGATCCTCTTTACTCCTGGAATTAGCACCTACACTTTGTAAAGCTATATTTATCAGTTTAGGAACATACACTACGCTTTACAGCTATATCTCTGCTCTCATTTCACTTGGTCTCATAAATGCCCTACACTTTCTTGGAGGGGATAATTGCATGCTGCTGTTCTCTAATCGAGTATTTTGCATATTCTATTCTATAATCTAGTATTTTACAGTGACATTTCCTGGATCTACTACTTCACCATGCTAGAAAAAAATAAGCAAATAACTATGGATGCATACAGAACAGGTGGCTTTTCCAGAGATGCATATGAATGTTCTTCTACATACCTCATGGATATATGTCAATGTTTAGGAAATATTGTATTGTGGAATGCCTATCCAATTTTTATTTGATTTGGACTAGAGCCACACTTCTACATACTGAAATAGAGTAGTTCGTGGTCCTCTACTTGTGTTATATTTGCCATTGTGGGTTTCATAAAATAATTTGCTTGCCCACAAACAGTATATGGAGAGACGAAGAGGGCAAGATTCCAAAAAATAATAATAGAGGTATGTGGAGAGTAAGATGGAAGGAGACTATATGTTTTTTTAAAAAAAACCCAATATTCTGTTCTTCTTTACTTCCCCAAATAGTCAGCTTTGACAGAATGGTGTGTGCAGATTCAACAAAAAGCATATACACAATGTTATACATATATAATATGCAGATATAGGTAGCTTACATTCACCATAAAGCTGTATCTAAATTAATGTCTATGATTAAGTGGACAATGCCTCTAGCCTGAAACATTTATTCCTTGTAAACTTCACAAACACATTGAATGAGCTTTATTCTATCATTATTTTCTATTATGCCTTTTTAATTACAGAAAGCAAAGGTGATATGTGAATCTACAGTAATATTCTTCATATGTTTGCTACCCTCCACAATGCCTTGAAGTTGTAGAGAAGAGATCTCTGATGTAACTACAACATCCAGAGATCAGGGAAACAGTGCAGAAGCCCAGGGCAGATAGCACCCAGATCCCAACTTAAGCAGCAAATACACATAATTCAGCATATTGCTTAAGGACACCAGTCCACTCAGCAGCACATTATTTCTCATGCAACTAATTCTAACTTGAGAAAGACTTGAAGCATGCTAAATGTGCTGCAGATGCTTCTTCTAGTGCTACCAGTCATTCTGTCAGCAAATAATGGAAATATAGTGACTGTACTGGGGTAAATTAATCATATGTTGCTGAAATGTGGTAATGCCTTTTTGACTAGAAATCTCTGATCTTTTGGCAGAACTCAAAGACCTTGCAGTGTAGTGGTCAATGTGACATACCACATGTGAGGAAGGGACACAGGGATTCACTCCCCTCTGCCACACCAGACCTCATCCCACTGCTTCTGAGCAACTTGCAGAAACAAATGTCCGTATTTTGAATGGGGTGAGATTGAGATAATACTCTACATCCAAGCTCAGCTCAGCCCACTACCTCTGCTTTGGTCAAAATGTCATCAAATGATTCAAAAGGATTTTTTGTTGATTAGAGGGTCTATGTTCATGAATTAATTCACTGAATACATCACAAACAGATTTGGTGTTTCTCTGTTATGTGAAAATCCCTGAGGTTCCCTCCACCCTTATATGTGTGAAGTTGCATGTGTTTTAGTTAACACAGATGCATCACCATTCACATTGTCCATATGTTCCAGTGACTACACATGAACAACTTGTATGAAAATGTACTTTTTTTCTGTTCAAAATAAGTCTGACTTGATGAAACTGCCTCTCAGGTACAGTTACACTCAGATTTAAGAATGGATTTCACATGCTCTAGATGTGAAATACATCTCCCAAGATGTTTATTCACATGGTTAGGAATCTCTAAAATAAGTTTCTTTCTTAATTTTGAAATCCTAACTGCTTCCACCAGTTTGTTTACTTCATTGCTCAGCTCTGATTCCCACAGTGGCTGCATAAAATGTACATTTGCCTGAAAGGGATGTGCAGGAAAATCTCTATGTCCCAGTTCCACCTTCACAGTTGCTATTCACTGAGCTGCTTTTTTCCCCATCTCACTTTGTGGGTATTATACTCATGTCCTTTCTCAGTCCCCATGATGTTAACATTTGTTCAGTCATGTGTCTTTTAGCATCATAGAATCATAGTATCTTTTTGGTTGGAAGAGGTCTTTAAGACCTTCAAGTCCAAACATTAATTTATCATTACCAAGTTACCACTAAACCATGTCCCTCATCAGCACTTTTACATGTCTTTTAAACACCTCCAGGGATGGTGCCTTAACCACCTCCCTGGGCAGCCTGTTCCAATGTTTGGTGAAACCTTTCAGTTTCATCAAACTTTACCCTTACAGTGAAGATATTTTTCCCAATATCCAGCCTAACCCTCCCCATGTGCACCTCGAGGACATTTCCTCTTGTTCTGTTGTTTGTTACTTGTAAGAAGAGACAGACCTCTGCTCTCTGAAATCTCCTTTCAGGTACTTGTAGACAGCAATAATAGGTCCCCACTAGACTTGTTCCCTGGACCCTCACTGGCTTTTTTGCCCTTCTCTGAACACATGTCATTTTTGGGAAGTGTAACAAAAATGAACACAGCACTCAAGGTGGGGCCTCACCAGTGCTGAGTACTGGGGGATGATCACTTCCCTACAGCTTCACTAATAGAAATGTGAGCAGAAACTGTAAATTCAATCATGATCATTGTACTTTTTTAATAGACTGTCATTTGGGAAAATAGTTAATAATTTTTAAACCCAGTGGGATGCATCACTTCTTTTCATAAATGAGAAAACTGATATTTTGCAAGAATCAGCAGAGCTGTTTTTCAAGGACTTGCACTGTGTTATTTGCCATAGGAATTCTAGGGTAATTTGGTCATCAAAAGTTAGGTTTAGCTTCTTGTTTGTCCTTGCTGTTTCAGTCATTAATGGCACCAAATCTTGCTAGAAGTCATGACTCCATTTTCGGATCTTGCCAGCTCTTATCTTTGGAGCACTGGGAAAGAAGAAAGACCAGAATCAATGTTCATTTTCCCCTCCCCCAGTCTCAGATGCATTTGAAGTGCAATAACATGACATCCTCATTCTCAGTGGTTTTGCAATGCTGTTTTCCTATCAGCCAGTAAGATTCTCAAATAATCCTTTACGGGAAGCGGCACCTCATATTTTCATGCTGAAACTTAACCACTACCTGGAAAAAAAATAACTTCCCAGGCCAACCTTTGTGTTTGTTGAATGTTTTTTATGGAGCAGCTGGGTAAGCTACTGCCTTTGTGAGTCTGTTTTAGTGCTTTCTTATTATTTTTCCAATGTTTGTGGTAACTGTTCCAATGAAGCTCTAGAGCAACTCTTTTGCAGTCATTTTGCTGGTGCATTTTTTCCTTTGTAAAATTTCTTTCCCCCCCTCTACTTCATCTTCTGCTGGAGTCAATATATGTGATTTTCCTTCAAGTTTTTACAGCAAACTTTACTCTCCCAAAAGCTTCCTTTCTTTTCTGTCTCTTATCTGGCTGCTCCCATTTTTCCTACTCTGATCACATTTTTTTTTCTCTTCTCTCAACTCTCTTACTTCCCAAATCTTGCGTCATGAAGCTCAGAGGTGGCTGCTCCCTACTGCCTGCAGTCAGATGTGAGACAACAATGCTCTGACCTCTCCAAAAGTTTGCATTTTAATAGATGCAAATGTTATGGGAGAAAGGTAGAGAGATAATCCCCAATAAGTGATCTTAAAACAAGTTGTGATTCATTCATCCTGACTAAGCACTGGTTGGTATCACCCCTCTGCAACCTGCAGTGGGAGAACAGGAAGCTGATTTGGTGACTGCAGCCCCCGAGACTTCAGCTTGCACATCTGACCCAACAGAAAAATCTGCAAAAGCAGGGGAAGATGAGAAAAATTAAATGAGGGACAAGGACATTTGCAAACCCAGCTATGCTGTGACTGGTGGGTCAGATATTTGCTACCTAAAATGTCATGCTCATGAATTCAACATTTTAGCTGAGGAGCTCAGAGCTCAATTCCAGCATTGAGCTGGAATTCACTGTGTATGCCCCCAGTGTAGATGTCACCCAGTGAACAATTTTCATTTCTCTGAAAAAAATCTGCATTGTGAACGTGTAATTTGTCTCATCTGCTTTAAAAAACAACTTCAGAATAACAGTCACATATATTCCAAAGTATATCCTCTAAAGTATATTTCTCAGAACTGTCCCTGTGCTTTTTGGTTAGTACTAATATCTGTACAGAATTTGTCACTAAATCAGGGAGGTCATAGCTGATGTTTCACTGTCACCATTGCAAAAAGGTAGATAAATGAGCAGAAGGCACCAGCAATGCTTTTAGACTTATTCTTCAAGTATACACAGAGATTCTATCCAATGTGGGAAATACCTTCCTTGTTGGATCCTTGACCAGTGCTTAACTAGTGGAGATAGTGTGCATGTTATAGAATACAGACAGGTAATGTATCTGTGGTTTGCCTTCAATTCCCAGATTTCACAAACCCAATTGTAGGGCTTCTCTCCCTCACCAAGGTTTCACTCAAAGGGCATGTTTTCATCTGGAGCTATATACAGATTCTTGGTGCTATCCTGTGCTAGTCATTCCCACCAGCTGTAAGGGAGCAAAAAATTCATTCAACTCAAAATCTTCCACATAAATCTTCACTAACTTCGATCAGACTGCTGCTCTTTTGTCTACAGAGAAGTAAGAAATAACTGTGGTACAGATCTTTGTGTTAACATCCCCAGGATTTATAGTGAACCTATATAATGAAGCAGTTATCAAAATAAACTTCTGAGCTCAGATTTTCAAGCAACATTTTGACAAGTACAGAAAATATCCTACATGTTGCTCAAAAGATTTCAAAGGTCTTAGAATGAAGTCCATTGTCTTATATAGAAAGGGTCAATCCAGGGAAGTTTTACTGAGGGAGATGGGCATATTTATGTGTCTTCATTATTTCTGCTGTCAGCTTCCCTGTTCAAAAGTCATGGAGCCATTGCCTCCACCCAAGCCTGAATGCACTGATACTGTATTGCTTGATGATTGGTGTGCTGGCCTAAAATACATTTTACATTGATGCCACTTACTGTGCAAAATAGTGTTCCTGAGCTCCTTTCCAACCTGAATCATCCCATGATCCTGTGATTGCATAATGGCTTTGACTGTTGTCAAGCAAAAGTCAGCCTGTGGTAAAATTAACTTCCCATGCAACCTGGGGCATTTGTAGAACACAAGTCACTAGTGTTGTGCAGCTGCCTCTGCAAGTGAGCTCTCTCATTTAGCTGCATTGGCAGCTAAGTGGTACTGTCTGGTTCTGTCTCTTTTTGCAGGGTTTCAAATACGAGCATCTGGGAAAGCCCATACTTAGTCATCCTCCTAGATGTCTCCTTCCAGGAACTCCACAGAATGCCCATATGTTACCCTGTCAAAGAAGGCATTGCTGTTATCTACAGGGAGCAGATAAACATTAAGGGGAACATTTAGAAAGTCTGCTGCTGAACAAGATCTTGCTTAAGTAACCCAGGTCTCTACTAATCTGTGCTGTCACTGAATCTAATTTAAAGTGTGGTTCAGTTAAATTACTTAACAAACAAGGCACATGCACTTCTGTGAGGCTCTCATATATTTTCCTAAAGTCATACATTTGTTTAAATTTCCCCAAGTAACTGAGCAATGTCATATACCTTTCAGTGATTTATTTTCCATTTATAGTAACCAGCCAAGATGTAAATAAATGCCTTTATTTAAGCATAACAGAATTACATCAGCGTTTAGATGAGATAAGATCTATAAACCATATTTTTAAACACTTAAGCCAGCAATGCTTACCAGGGGAGCATATAAACCATAACGCACCAAATTAAGTTTTGGCTTTTTAGCGATTAAGTGATTCTCTCTTCTAAAATATGAGAGAGAAATATATTTTCTGTCAGCATCACTAGAAACATGGGAGAACTTTAAGCTAACTGAAGATGTCTCTGAATCACAAATCCTTTTTTCCTTAATGGAAACTTCAATCTCCTTGGCATCTACTACAAGAACAGCACAACTGGATGCAAGTAATACAGATTTCTGGAGGGTTCAGGGCTCTGGCTGAACCAAATGGGATGATGAGCAGCTGCCTATGCTATTCACTAGAAAGGAAGAACTGGCTGGGGATGTCATGCTCCATGGGAATCCAGACTAAAGTGACAATGAAACAGTGGGTTTCAAGGGCTGGAGGGGCCTGAAGGACGGAAAGAGAAAAGTAAAGCCTGGATTTCTGGCAAGTTTGTTCAGGAAGGTGGAAAGTGGGCTCCCATGGGAGATACAGTGCTGAGGGGAAAGTAATGTTCAGGGAACGTGTCAGGTTTCTAAACAGAAATGTAGATAGTCTGGATCAAGTCCACCACAGGGCTACCACAATGGTCTGGTGATAAAGCACTTGACCTTGAGGAGAAGCTGGGTTTATTCAGGTTGGAGAAAAAACAGCTTCAGAAACAGAAACAGCTGCCTGACACTATCTATAAGTAGGTTTTAAAGTGATGAAGCCAGAGTTTTTGCAGTTGTGTACAGCATGAGGACAAGAAACAGTGGTTGCAAACTGTAATAAGAGAAGTTCTGTGTATAAAAAGAATTTTTGCAACATTTGGACAGACGGGTACTGGGAAAGGTCATCCTTTGGAATCTCTACCCTTGAAAGTTTATCAAGATCTATCTGGACAAAATCCTGAATAACTTAAAGAATTTGGTCTGATCTCCTAGGTAGGGGTGGACTCATGATCACCTGAGATACCTCCCAGACAGAATGATTTTGTGATTCTTTTGCTACTGTCATGTTTTCTTGCAATCAGCAACAACTTCAGTCTTGGTCAAACTTAGAGAGCTATGAGATACATGACAGCAGAAGATCTGGAAGTTACTGAAATACATGACCATTACAAAATATCCTCCTGAAGAAGATAAATAGAGAGATTGTTATGATTGCATCAGAGGTCTTTAAAGATCTGAAAATCAATAGAGAATCATACCAAGTGGGAACCAGAAAGCATGACTATGGCAAGGGATAAAGAATGCCATAAACTAAATGAATAAAAAAACAGAAAGCAGAAAAAATTCTTCACTCAGTGAGTTATAAAAAAAAAAATTTAAAAGGACTCACACAAATGTGTTGAAATGAGAAAAACAAAGGAGACTAAAGGTCTAGATAGACCCAATTTTATTTACAAAGCAAATAATAGATGATGCAGAGAGGAGGCAGAAGAGTTCAGTAGCTTTTTAGATTTTTGTTCAGAAAAAAGAACTACTAATGATTCATGTGAACTTCAACAAGGAGATAAGAATGTGGGCTAGAATGCAGAAAGGATATACTAAATAATGAATTTCAGTTTTGCAAAGGCTATACCAGAAGTTATATGGAGCCTGTCATCTCTGAACCAAAGTAGTGAAGAGGAATAAAACCAGTACTTATGTTATAAAAAAGGAAAGGACACTCACATAAATAAAAGACATGCCATTTGGAAAAAAAAAAAAAGAAACATCTGTCAGTCTGAGCTGCACTTGTGTAAGTTGACAGTGCCTGACTTTGATAGAATTACAAAACCAGAGAATCAGACATGCAATATTACTCACAACTTGATGTCTGATTGGAAGTAACCAGTGGGGAAAAACTCCTATTGAATTCAGCTTTTTTTATAAGCCAGGCCAATTTCTTTTATATTTAATTTGAAAGGCAGTTTATGGAAAATATATTTACTTGTCAATTATAAAAGCTGGTTAATACAATTTCCTATAGACTTACGGGTTCAAAAAGAGGCAATAGATGTACTTCAGTTCAAGGAAGAACGTGTAATATGAAACATCAGTGTTTAACATCCCTCAAGTTTGTAAAGTTGGGCACCAGCTGGTTTTTTTTTTAAATCTCATATCAACGTCAATATTACACTTTAGCATGAAGACATTGCTAATTTTCTCCTATGAAACCTAATATAAAGAAATCACTTTGCATGCATCCTGTTCACAGATGGATTTGCATGATCCAGCATATAACCTTCCTGTGAGGTATGTTCATTTAATGATTTCATAACTTCTTAGAATTTTGGGCTGAAAGCCATCTTGGAGCTCCTCTTAAAAGAGTTCAGAGCACATGACACCTGGCACTTTTTATTGCTACGGTATGTTGGTTAGTCCTCCAGAATATTCACACATTCTTCTTCCTCAACAAATTCTTTAGTTATATGAAAGCTTTTAGCTTAACTTAGCATAGAAAAGAGACCTAGAATTGAAAAAGTGGATAAATATGGATATTTTTATTTCACTTTCACCTCAGTTTCATTCCATAGCTGATTTTGTCAAGTGGAAGAGCTAAGTCCTTTTCCCAACTCCTAGAAAAATCAGTAGAGATTGCAAGGTTATGCCATAATTTTTATTCATTCAAGTTCTCCTGAAGTGAAACAAGAATGCTTTAATTCCAAGTGCTACCAATAAAAAATATTGAACAAATCACAAGTTGATATATGCTATAATTCAGTTTAGCCTCAACAGTTTATGCCAGCAGATGATCTAGGATTCCTCCTGGGGGAATAAAAATCATTGCAGTGCTCTGAGTCTTATTATATGTTTTCAGTAGTTCTTCCTGTTTTGAAAGCTAAGTATGAAATGCCTTTAAAACCTCCACAACACTGTGGGTTTTCACAACACCAAAGAGTCTAGAGAGACACACTAACAAACAGCACATAGTTTATCAGGTAAGTGTTATTTGTCTGTTAAACTGTAATTGCCATTTTAGATGACTGTTAATTGATTAAGTGATAAAGCTAATCTTTTCTCATATCCCTTTGGCAAGTGCCTTACAATACTCTCTTTTGGAAAAAGAAATGCTAACTGTGATTTATTACATTTTAAGCTTTATGATAAATCAATTAAGAATAGCTGCAAATAAACAGCGATTTTCAAAACAGTACTAAAATACATGTAAATCCACGAAGATTCCAGATGACTCATTGCACCTGCAGGCTGACCAGGCTGTTTAATCCAGCCTTTCAGATCCTTGCTCTTTTTCCCTTTCCTGACCCCTCTCTTTCCTTGCTTTCGACCCTTCCCCTAAGCACCCTATAAGACGTTTCACACATTTGCGCAATTCCTTTGGAGCACTCCATAAATTATGCACGGTACCACCAACATCCCATAACGAACCTGTACCCCTGTTGGCAATAATCTCTGCGGTCTGCACCGTGGGAGATATTTGGCTGCCTCAGCTGGTGGGATAATAGGCTGGTCCTGCTCCTTCAGCTGAGGATAGCCAGTTTGGGGTGACTTTCTCCCTGATGAGATTACTGACTTCCTCCTTGCCTATCATTGCTCCTCCCAGGATCTTTATGTTCACTGGGATTGCCCTGTCATCACATAATCGAAGAGGAGGGGACATCACATCCCAAAAATAGGGTTTTTCGCTTGGTGGGGGTTAAAAATTTTATGGAAATAGATTTCGAAAGAGTAGTTTACCAAGCATGGAAGGCAACAATGTAGCAGAGATTTTAAGATTAATAATAACCTGGAAAATAACTGGCACATAGTGACACATGAGATTTTCAAGTGAATCCTGCCTTCCAGCCCCAGGTACTGATATGCTCAAATGATGCTCAAGGCTTATATTTACAGAGCCCCTAAGTACTGGATTTTGCTCCTAAACAGAAAGCTTAGTATTTGAGGATTTAGCTGGGTGAGAGCAATTATAGGCTAACTTCAAATCTCAGAGACACTTCTCTGTGTGTCTGCATACAAAGTAAGCTCTTTGGGCTCCTGTTGCTAAAGTTGTTTGTGTAAACTCAATTCTCGAGTGCTGTTGCAGATGCCTCCACGTATTTAAAGCATGAGGTTATTTAATGCAATACAGAAGCTAAAAAATGCCATATCCTTCTGGTCTGGTAGCTGTTAACAAGGTGTGATAACTTGGATATTCAAAACAGGTGAGCTTCCAGGAACTGATCTGAAGTCCTTATGAACAGCCAGTTACTAGTTGCCTGATTTAGGAAGAAATTATTTGCTCTGTCCAGGCTCCCTTGATGAGAAGGAACTCTACTCATCTGCCTGAGAGGATGTGTCTAGTACCATTTGCAGTGGTACAAGGCTGCCCTTTGAAGCTGCCACTTAAAGGGGCACAGATTTGCTGTGGGACCATTGTCTCTTCTGCCAGCCCTAAGGTGGGATTTTGGGCACCCTAAAGGATCTCAGTGTACTAAAGCATAAGTAACCGAAGGGAGTCCTAAATCCCTCCAAACCTAGACACATAGTTCCATTATCAACATCTATCTGAAGACACCCTTATTTAACAAAGTTCATTTCAATCTGAATCATTTAAAGTTTTGTCTTAACTCCAGTGTGTGCTTTACTGAGGTTGGTGCACCTAGGTGCCATGGATGAGGTCACCCAACTTCAGAGAACCGATGAATGGCCTAAAATAGTCAATGATGGTAAAAGCAAGAGAAATCAAAACTGGCAGCTGTGTTGAGGAGACAATGAGACTACAGTCATGCCCATTCTATGGCATAATGAGGAGCACTGACAATGTAATGAGCAGAGCTGCCTGCGGTACATCACACTCTTGCTGACAGTCTGAGGATGAGAGTGTGAAATGCAAGAACCCAGTGACCTAGTGATCTCAAGTTAAATCTCACTCATCATTAACACCTATATGAGTCATTAGACCATGGTAAAGACATTGCATGAACTTTTATTCACTGTCTGCTGCAAGCTGTATTGTGTAGTTGTTTTTCTGATTAGAAAAGTAATTTCTATTAAAAGATATTAAAAGAAAAATAAAAAAGCAAAATGGGAGCAAGAAACATTTCTGTTTGTCAAGAATCAATGGCCAGTCAGACACTCTCTTCACTGAGGAACGTATCTGTTGGCTTAGTTAATTAGCAAGTCATCAAAGAAAATAACATTTCAGCTTCCACATAGCTTGAATTATAATGATAATTTGACAGGATGGACTTCAATTTAGTCATATTTGTGATGAACCCAGTTGTGTCATGGGAGATGCCAAAATCACATGGAACATGGTGAAAATGCTCACTGACTGATTTGTGCGAGCTATAGACTGACAAACTGTTCCTGCTATGGTGAATCATCCTGGACACACTTAATTTTTATGAGCATTCAATCTAATAAAGGATATTTTCAGTGCAAGAGAGGAATGCTGTGGATCAGATGCTGTAAGATCTTGTATGTTTGAACGTGTTCCTGTTGCCCTCCAGTTACAGAGGGTGTGAATTGATTTGAGGACCCAACGTGTTCCTGTTCAACAGCAGAGCCCATGCATAAGTACCAGTCAATGTTCAGGTGCCGGCCATAATTTTTTTAAAAATTTATTTTCTAACTCTTCAACGTACACCAGCAAAATCCCTAATAACCCCTGGGGAGACTTGAGAAATACAAATAGCCCCAGGGTAATTATGTCTGAAAGCAAGAGGATATGTCATTAACCTGTCTAAGACAATTTAAGGTAGAAAATTATTCCCATTTAGACTGTGACTGTGGTCCCTAAACCAGGGAAGAGCTAAACCATGTAGAGCTGCATTGCTGTTTCCTTTTACAGAGGAAAAAGTTATGTGGAGAGTTTTATTTGTCACATGATGTATTGTGTGAAAAAAAGTTGGTTTTACCAAAGATATATCTGGGGTAATATGTTTCCAGAAAGAGGCAGCACTAAGAAAGTAGTAAGAAGGAGTCTCCTTGTGGTAGTTTCTGTGTCCTCAGATCACAGAAGGGCTGCAGCTGGAGCTCAGGACCAAGCCAGCAGACAGATGCATTTTATTCCAACTCATTGGACATATGCTTCCCCCCTCTGCTTGGCCAAATGCTTCCTTCCTCACCTCTTCTACTTCAGCCCTGCCTTATCTCACTTGAATTTAAGTTTCGCAGACAGCTAGATGTTGCAAGTTTGCAATAACCTCTTAGCAGTCTTGGAGTCAAACTCATCTCCCCTAACATTAGAACTTCTGAGTCTGGCTTCCTGATTTTTGAAGTGCAAATGTCAGTGAAGGCAAAAATGCTCTTCACCTGGTGTTCCTGCTGTTCCAGAAGCTGGCTATTCTGAGTTTCATATCTAACACCTGCATAAGACTTGAGGGTGGCACAGCTCTGGAACAGTCTGCCCAGGCCGGTGGTAATGTCTCCTCTAGAGATATTCAAAACCTGACCGGATGCATTTCTGTACAGCCTGCTCTGAGTGACCCTGCTTTGACAGGGGGTTGAATGAGATTATCTCCAAAGGTCCCTTCCAACCACAACCACTCTATGTGATTTTGTGATAATGTGATTTGAAAACAGCTAAAATAATATTTCTAATTTTAGCAACATCTGATACATAGTTGCTATTAAAAATCCAGTTTACTTACAAATTTTCCCATTTGTCTGCTTCCTTGAAAGTCTGTCCCATGTTCAAAGTACCTCTTCTTGCAACAAGTCAGAGCAAGTCATCAAGGATCTAATGCAACTCAACTGTAGATGTCTATGGTGAAAGTACTATTGAGACGTGGCTTACTTATGTTAGACATCTATTTCAGCAAAAAAGGGAATTTCACCAAAGAAGTGCCTACTGCACTAACTTAGTCCAGTGGATTGTGAACAAGTAGGTCAACAGTAGTTGAAACCATTACACTCAGATGAATCAGCCCTATGTCTCACTGACACATTGTTTTCTATGCAAAGGACAGTTAACTGCTATATTAAAGAATAAACTTATAAAACTGTAGATAGATGGAATTAGAAAGTTCTCTTAAACTTTGTCCAAGTTACATCGATACCGCTGCCAAGAAAAGGGTCAATAAAAGCCATAGAAAGGCAGTTAAAAATTATTTTAATTTTGCAGTTTCAGTGAGATTGCATATTGCACACCAGATTCCTTCAGAATTTTAATTTCTGACATATCTTAAACAACACTTAAAACTGTTGATGCTCAACAGATCCTGTGTAATATTGGTAGCCTTTGCAAGACAATGACACAGCAAAGAAATGAGACAGCTCCTTTGGAATTATAGTCAAGTGACTGTCATTAGCAGAGTGATGACACAGCAAACTAATCTGCTTCTCTCAGCCATTTAGCATCAACATAATTGCAACAAGCAAGATAACTCCTTCAAATATTCATAGATATATTCTATGTCACCTTGCAGATATTCTGGAAGATCAGCCATTCAAGACATCAAAGCATTAGCATGAGCAAGAGTGCTGGATAAACACAAATACCTTCTGGCTTGTTCCCCGTGTTTCTGTACAGTCTGCCACCTGTTACCCAGGGTGGAAGAGAAAAAAGGTTATGCTGTGAAATGGAAGGATTTCCTCACCTGGGGTTCATAAACTTATACCTCAGGGAAGAGATTACTCAGAGTGACCTCAGATTTACTGGTCATCCAACCTGGATGCTGGGGCACTTGAACACGCTGACATTGGTAGATGGACTTTGGAACACATTGGCCAGTTGTAAACTTTCACTGAGGTCATAAGGCCTTAACTTCACAGGATAACAAAACCCAATTCTTAGCATTTTTCACTCTATTAATAGAAAAATAATCCATGATCTATTGAACTCTGGCCATTATGAGGGCAAAATGGAGGGGAAATGCTTTGTTTTAAACATACTATTTCCTTTAGCAGCATAAACGGCTTCACTAATTCAATGGTAACATTATTTTCTTGAAGGAGGGTCTGAGTTCTGAAGTGCATTAAAAATTTACTAGAATATACTTTTCTTTTAATGAGTAATTCAGGCATTTAATGTTGTGGGGTTTTTGAGAAAATGTATAGATGTTAAATGATTCAGTCTTGTTCCTTGCTTTTTACAATAGTTCTTAGTGCAGTCTACTTAGGAAATAAAATATACTCATATGCAGAGCTATAGACACACACATCAGCTTTAATTTTGCACAAAATTTTCCCTTGAACATATCAGAGGTAAAGATTTCATAAACTTTGGCAATTCTTCAAACAAAAACTAAATCCTTTGTGCACATGAGATCTGCATACTTGACTCTTGACTCTTGGGGATGTCAGTCTTCCTCATGTAAATCAAAGTTTGAACTAATTGGTATTTTATGCATTAGTTTTAGTTATACATCTTATTTCACACCTCTGAAGACTCTTCAGGTGTGCAGTTGCTCTCCACTGAGCAGCAGAGGTGTTTTTCTATTACAACATCCATCCTCACAGAAAATTTCACAATACTCTGAACTTCATACCTTAATTATCTTTTCCAACACCTGACAGTTTGTTATTATCACAACCAGCTAACTCAGGTAGATCGAACCAGTTTTTCTCTTGGATCCCTCCTTTCCTCAATCAACTTGGGCATATTTTGTCACACAAACCTCCTTGATGGTGATACTTCATCCTTACTGGCTTTCATAGGCAGGCACAGGAGGTGGGGATAAGTGTTAATTTGACAACAGAATCACTTTCAATTAAAGGATACTGTAACAGCTTTGAGAGCTTTGAAGTCTTTTCTGCCTTCACAGGCAGAACTGCCATTCAGTACAGCCCTAAAAGCAACATCACCTTCTCCAACAGTTTCTTTGGGGCTCTTCCAATTTTCCCCCTTCCTGCTCTACAGGTGACTTCTGATGTCAGCTGCAAATAGAACAAAATGGGAACACAATTACAATGCAGAAGGGCACAGAAGTGATGTGCCACAATAGAGTCTGTATTTCCATTCATTGTTTAATGTGCATTCTGCTCCCTGTCGGACTCCATGTTTCATGCAATGTATCATTTCTCATACAGTCACTTCCTTTAACATCAGCATTACCGGCTACATGAATAATTAAATGCACATTTTACAGACTTGTCCGTGGAGAACATGAATGTGTTATAACCTTCTTTCATTCACACTCAAGAACCTCCATAAATTCTGCTTCAAAATAAAATTTCACCTTGTTTCTCTCTGGTAAAAAGCCTTAATATTCGTCTCTTAATCTGGATTGCTCATTATCTCCTCACAGAACGCTATTTCCAAACCCACTTAAAAACTTTTCTTATAACTCAAGCTCAATTCCTTTTATTGTAATTGATAGATTTCTCCTGCATGTCTCCCCAACCATAGTGAATGTGGAGAACTGTTACTCACAGTCCATTTTATACCAAATTCTTACAACCAGAATGCTGTTTTCATACCTTGGCTTCATACTCTTCATACTCTTGACTAAACATACTCAATTTGTTTAGACCTTCTTGTCAAATGATGCCATCTAATCCTTTAATTGTTCTTGGGGAGAACTCTGAAAGCAATCAGAATTTGTCTGCGTTTACTTAAAATATGATGCTCAGTCTGAACACAGTATCTAAGTAGAGCTTAACTTAGCTAAGTTGCACAGTGGAATGAAAATAATACCTTAATCATTTCCTCTTCTGTTAATAGAAAACTCAACCTGCATTTCTGAAAAAAGAATTGCAGTGTTCCTCAATTTTCCATATATTGACTTGTTAGGTTTGTTTCTGATTTACTGCGCTCCTAAATTCTTTTTCTGCAGCTCTTCAGTAGAGTTAGCATTTTTATATTTGTGCATTTGATTTCCTCTTTCAAACAGTCATCCTCCATGATTGCCTCTATTGAATTTAATCTTCTGGGTTTAAAATTTTGCTCCCTGCACTCGGTTAGTATTTCCTCACCTACAGAATTTTTATAGGCAGTTTTTAATGGTTAAGTTCTCTAATGACTTCAGAGTGGATTTCAGTAGAATGGAACAAATATATTCTATGTTACTTGTCCAAATTTCTGTAATGCCTCTCTTCTCTATCTTGCTCTACAGATCCATGCTGTCATTAAAATGAATTTAAGTACCTGGTGACAGCTGACATCCCTTTTATTTTTTCTATTGACTGAAATTAAGTGCTTATGCCTCAGTGGTTTCTGGTTTATCAATCATATGTGTGTTTTCACTCTTTCTTTTTTTCACCATTACCATGATACAAGTAAGCAAATGCAGACTGTTCTTTCCTTTTAAAATGAAAGCTAACTTTGTTACCACAACAAAAGCCAGCTAAATACATATTTCTCATCACTAGCATGCTTATAATGTAACCAAGTTCAGACACAAAGATATCTAAAAATGTCACTTTCTTTCTTAGAAGAGTTGTTCCTGTCCTGTTTTTGACATGGTAGAATCCTTCTGGGCATAATTCTAACTAAGCTGCAATGGTCCTCACATGCTAGGGAAAACAGAGACACTCAGATCTCATGATTTGAAAGCAAAATTCTTAATAATACTATTTAAAAAAATTAGTGAAGATAATGAAATGGTCAAGTAGATTACAGTCTCATTTTTCTTTCTGCAGGTTTTGAGTTTGTTGCTGGCTATGAGATACATCTTATACAACCCTGAAAAGCACAGAAGTATGGAAGAGAATGCAACTATGATGAGCATGCAACTATGATGTGCTTTTATGCTTACTGCTGTCCTGGTTTTGTAATGAACTAATTGTAGAGAACAGTTAAAGTTAGAAGGGACATTTAAAGATCCTTTAGTCCAACTTCCCCTGCAATAAGTGAGGACGTCTTCAACTAGATCAGGTTGCTCATAGCCCAGTCCAGCTTGACTTTGCACATTTCCAGAAATGAGGCATCTACCACCTCTTTGGGCCACCCATACCAGCATTTCACCATCCCCACAGTAAATAGTTTCCTCCTTATGCCTAATCTAAATCCACTCAGTTTAAAACCACTACCCCTTATCCTACCACAACAGACCTTGTTAAAAACTTTATCACCATCTTTCTTGCAGGCTTCCTTTAAATAGTGAAAGGTGGCTATAAGATCTTCCCAGAGCCTTCTGTTCTCCAGGCTGAACAGCCCCAACTCTCTCAGCCTGTCCTCATAGGAGAGGTGCACAAGCCCCCTAACAATCTTTGTGGCTCTTCTCTGGACCTCCTCCAACAGCTCCATGCATTTCTCATATTAGGGCCTTCAGAGCTGGACACAGTACTCCAGATGGGGTCTCATGAGAGCAGAGCAGAGGGGCAGAATCACCTCTTTACTCCTGCTGATCCTGCTTCTTTTGATGAAATCCAAGATGACAATGGTGTTCTGTGAGTGCACAATGATATTCACATGGGGCCACTTCTCAAGCCTTTCCAGGTCCCTCTTGATGGCACAAGCGTATTTTTGTACTTGAAAAATTTTCATCACAGGGAAAATAACAAATCCAAGGATTCCCTCTCAGAAGTTGAAAGATAAATTCATGAGAGGCTTATAGGATCACAGAATAATTAGGGTTAAAAGGAACCTCAGAAGGTCTATCATCCAACCTCCTGCTCATGATTTTGTCAGCAACAAAACAAACCATGCTATTCAAATCTTTATCCCATTGAGTCTTAAAAATTTCCAACAAATCCCATCTTGGACTCCACAGCTACTCTGGGCATTCTATTGTAGTGCTAAATCATCCTCACAATAAAAAACTATTTTCTGATGTTCAGAGAGAACTTCCTGTATTTCAGTTTGTACCCATTGCCTCTGGTCCTGGCACTAAGCACCACTTAAAAAAGAGACTGGCTCTATCCTTCAGATAAGTACCCCCTGAGCCTTTCCAGGCTCAACAGTCACATCGCTGTCAGTCTTTCCTCATAAGAGAGATGCTCCAAGTCCATCATCTTTGTGTCCCTTCATTGGATTTTTTCCACTATGTACATGTCTCTCTTTTAGTGAAGAACCCAGCACTGGATAACACTACTCCAATGGAGCCTACCAGTACTCAGGGGAAAGATCACCTCTCTCCTTCTGCTGGCAATGTTTTGCTTAATGCAGCCCAGGAGGCATTATGACATTTGTGACAAGGGCACAGCACTGGCCCATGTTCAGCTTATTGTCCAACAAGACTCCCAGATTCTTTCTGGCCAAAATACTCTCAAGTTAACAGAAAGTGTTCCTGAACTCTTCTTGTGGACGTTTGGATGTTCACGGTGATCTCCTCATGGAACAATGCAATCTTCAAACAATTCCATGACTTTATTATGTAAGATGGCCTTCTTTGATTTGAGTTGATTCCATCTTTCTGATGTGACTATTATCATTACAGCAGTGGTTAAGGACCTGGGCCAGAAGACTCTGCCTCTTGGCTTCACATTTTCTGCACTGCACACATCTCCAACCATCCATTCTCTTCTGCTATTATGTTGAGCTTTTGCCAGCTGCTGGATTTGGAAGCAGAGATCTTTAGTAGGTCATGCCTTTCTAATTAGTGGTATAACAGATATATCTTAGGTGAGATATAAAAATTGTGTAGCAAAGGAGTGAGTGACAAATATTACTGAAAGGAGGCAAACTTGAGTAAGATTAAAGTGGATAAATGGATAAACACATTGACCTGAACACAAACTGACCTGATAGTAGCATTACAGAAGATACTGAGGTACAGATGAAGAACTTGATGACTTTGAATAAACAAAATAGGATAAGCACTGAAAGGTACAGAATGGAACTCTGTAAATGAATGCAAATTTTGTGTGAAGGCTGAGAAGCAAACTAAGATGAAGGTCTGCTTATTCCTCAAGATGAACACAAGCCACCAAAATGAGAAAGGCAAACTAATCCATGAGTTTCCAATTTAGACCATGAAGCGTATGACATGATTCACCTAGAATATTGTATACATTTACTGTATCATGTCCTAACTAATGTAAACTTGAATAGCTGCTGAAAAGCTGGGATAATAGGGGAAATATAAGGACCATCAAAAGTTGGTGCTGCATGTGGTGTGAGCTGTTGAAATATGACTGTAGTGACATAAAGATAAGATTCTTTTTGTTTGACTTCAGTTTTTGATGAGACTTGACTTTTTGTTAGACTTCTATTTTCATTATTATGACATTCCCAGCATCATCAGTTCTTAGGATTTTTAATTTTCAAAAAATCCCTGGAAAATTCCTTTGAAAGAAAGAAATCTCTGTAAACAATTAGTCTTGAATACTCATATAAAGAGATAATAACCAGTATAAAGAAAAGGGAATATACATGCTGAAGGGAAAATGAACAAAACAATTTTCTTTTATTCAGTTGTCTTTGTTACCTGGAATAACTTTTTAGTGTCATTCTAGATAAAAAAAATTCAGTACTTACTGTTATTTGGTTGAATTTCTGAAAGAAAAGGAATGACTTCTAGAAAACTACTTGAAATTTTTTATAAAATCTGTGGGCTGGTGGTTAAGTTCAGAAAAGCACTCCCAGGGCAGGAGATGTTATGCTTTCCAACTCTCTCTGCTATATGAATACAAAAGGCAAAACTTAACAATTTAGGAGATTAAATGCGAAGAAGGGATGATGGTGCAAGATTCTAAAGGTACAAATAATGGCAGCTTTCATTTAACGAAAGGGAAGAAGGATAAAGCAGAGTTTCACTGATAACAAGGCAGTTATATTTTAAAAGTTAGAATGTGACTTGTATTACTGTCCACAACCAGACATCTGGAATCTGAAAATCTTTCTTTCCTTTTCCCTCATTATTACCACTGAAGATTCAAAAATTAAAATCCCACTGTTTTCCTTCAGCCCAGTCTTTGAAAGCACTGAAGAGCCACATACAGTGGAACTGAAGCGAGTATTGTTGGTTTGCTGACAGCACACAACAAGACTGTCAAAGTAGCTGTGGTGGGTGATAATAAGGGCACTTGTAAGGTTTTCTCCTTGTATCTTGTTACAACCTTGAATTATTCTGAATGTGCTTCCCTGTTGATTACTGTTTCAACCACCTCTAATCATTCTTGCTTTCTCCTGTAAATTATACCAATCTATTAGAACTCATTTTGGCACATAAAAAACCCCACTACCTTCAAAACCTAACTCTATCCAATAAGATAAAGTCACAAGTAAACTACATGTAGTGGAGACAATAAAAAAACATTTGGACATAATGGTGTGATGTAACACATGGTGATAAAGCAGGAGAAACAAAGCCAACAGTTTCTTTAACCCTTCACAAAGAAAGCACAACTATGGCCTACCCATTCTCAGATGATCTTGGGAACAGTTCTACAATCCATATTCTACTATCCATGGAGGACAAAATCTTACTCTATTTTCCCACAGTTTTTGGAGAACCTTGAAGCTCTAGATTGTAACCTAAGGAAGTCTGCAAAACTGTATTAAACAGTTTATGAACCTGCTGCATATTGCAATGCTGGGAACTCACAATGAAGTCTGAGACAAAGAATTTGGCATCCACAACTGTAGGATATTCTCAGTCACTCTAATGGAATCCGTACACTCTCTCCACAAAGCTTAACCAATGTAATAAACTTTGGTAATGATGCATTGAACATATGGTTTCCAAAAAGCTTCTTCCTTTTTCTCTCGTTAGTTAAAGAAAAAATTTTAAAATTTGGAAAAAGTGCTGCTTGTGATGCTAAATGACTTAATAAAAACTATTCCATGTTTCAAGACTGCCCTGTTGAAACAGTTCCTCCTGAATTATAGCTGCATGCAGGTTAACAAATAAGAATAACAGAGCTCAGAATAAAGGAATGAGCTAAGGAATGATTCGCCTGTTCACAACGAGAATTCAGCATGAGCTTGACATGACCCTGTGGTCTTTGTGCTGTTCAAAAATTAAAACTATAGAAGAATCCGCAAGCAATTGCCCTGTAGCACTTTTTTTCTTTTTTTTTTTATTTAAAAAAATCATTGCATTTCAAGGCCCAATCTCCTAACAATTTTGTGGAAATTGAAAGAAGTTTATCTTGAAGCTTCTCCTGAAGCTTCTCCTGAACAAACAGGAACTGAAAATACTTTTCCTTCTGATCCAGCTGCTGTCTCATCTCTGCAGCCACTGGACAAGGAACGTGTCTTATTAACCACATTATGTGTAGGTGCATCAGTCTCTGAAAATGGATGTGACTGAGTACAGGAACTGCATGAATTCTGCCAATAACAGTGCCGATCCCCTGCCTAAAGGTAATTTGCTTATTTAAAACAAAGACTCCTTTTAGCTTATTAAAATATGTATAAGAAAGAAATTCAGGATATACAAGCTAGAGTTTAGCATTAAACAGCCTCATAAGGAGCTCCTTGTTGGAGCTCATGTCTCTGCTCTGAGGGATTTCAGATCTCTACCAAGATTACTACTTACCTGTGGTCAAGTTAATCAGTAATAAAGTCAAAGTAAAGTGCATTCAAACTTAAATACTTCTTTTCTACACTAGAATTTGTGCTGAATCAACTAAGTATTACAAAAATCTGTAATATTGGAATTTTGCTTAGGTTCAAATTTTAAAATAGTGTGGGATTTTTAAACTGCAAATCCTGTTTGTTCAACAGAGGTTCTGGAAATCAAGGGAGTTTTGTCCCTGATACTGACAGTCTCACAATCAATTCAGAAATATATTTGTGGAGAAGCTAGGAGGCTGTCTGAGCAATTTCATAGGTAATGAAAAGAATACAGCATGGTGGCACTCATTTCAAAGTGTTTTCTTTACTAGAAGGAGCGATAACTGGAAAGTCATGAGCCAAGCTGACTATCACATTTGAAACTGAGTTTGAAGGACTAAAATCTAGAACTCCTTTTCTGAATTGAGCAGATCTGTTGCTGAGTCACCAAGATATAGAAATATGGCACCTCTTTATTTTAATTCAATAGTATTTTTTTCAGCACATCCATTGTAAGCACTTTATTGATTTGATATAATGGCATTTGAAAAGGGAAAACAGATCAAAACTGTATATATCCTACCATTATGTTACCAAAATAAGTTTTGCTGCTTCTAGAGTAGTCAGAAAGTAAAATATTAAAGTAATTGTTGCATGCAACAAGATAGGTGAGACTACTATTAGCTTCTCTGGTGATGGTTCAAACCCATTAGGGATAATATAGTCTCACTTAATAATTAATAGCACAGTAACCGGTTTCACTAAAATCTGTCTGCAATAGATTGTGAAACTGATGAAGGTATTCATGCTCCTTCAGCCATTCATGAAAAACCTTTAGATTTGGGACGATAAAACTCTCTCGCCAACTGATCAGACAAAAGCTTCTCTTTTTTGTATCAGCTGCTCCACTGAAATCTCACACCTCTTCAGATTTGTATTCCACTGAAATATGACTTAAAGCAATCTAAAATTAATCTTACTGTGTTATTTGTGGGGATGCTACATAAACATTAATATGAGGGTTCCATTTATAATCAAGTGCAGTCTCCAAACTTGGCACTCTCCCCCCCATTCACAGCTCACTGCTGACCTTGACAGGAAAGAAGCAGGTCAGAAACCTGCTGAACACAGAAACAGCCCTTTACTCACACTTGCATCACTTCCCTAAGATCAAATGCTTGCTCCTCTTCTCTTACCTTCTGCCATTCAGCCTAGTCATTTCTGCTGCAGTGTACTTTTCTAGGCAAAACTAAAGTCCTAATGTTTGAGAAGGCACCAGCATAAGAAAGTTTCATTTCCTTCTTCTGGTTGTGAGACAA
This sequence comes from Turnix velox, assembly GCA_013400935.1. NCBI lineage: Eukaryota > Metazoa > Chordata > Aves > Charadriiformes > Turnicidae > Turnix > Turnix velox. Next base: position 65,905 of record VZTY01007416.1, read on the forward strand.
AACACAGGCAGGACTGAATGGCTGCCTGAAGTTTATGTCCAGCCCAAAGTTTCACGTGCTTCCTTGGAACTAGGATTGAGACCATACCTGTAATATGACTGGACTAGAACATGGTTGACTTAATTGAGAAAATGCCACCACAGCCCAGGTGGCAACTGATCAGCTGTACTCAAATGACCCTGGTCAAAGTAGCCATTTTAGAAAGATTAGGTTAGACTTAGGAGAATGTGTCACATTGGAAGTGCCAGATTCAGCATTCCCAGATGGGAATGTGGCTGTGCATAACAGAAGGCTGATTCTTCACCCTGCAAATACAAATAGTATAAGCTGACTAAATACATCTCCAAGGTTGTTCAATGAGAGGGAGATGAACAAAAGAAGAAAGCAGGACAGTACCAGATGGAGGCCCAGGTTGTAAATAAACATTAGAACTGATTGCTAAAGATGTGCAGCCCTGTGGATCAGGCAAAAAAGCCTTAGGAAAGCAAAACAAAAAGTCTCTGATAAATTAGTATAAGGTGGATCTATGAACCAGTGAGGGAAGTGCTAAGAGGCTGAGTGGATGTATTACACCACGCAGTCCTTAAATGGAAGACTGGAAATTAAGTAATTATATTATCTGGATGAGCACAAGCCAAATAGGAGCACAGAAGTATATGTGGGGTTGCTAAAGTTGTTACAGTCTGTCTATGGTCTTCTGAATAAGAATGTGAAAAAACCCCAGGTTGTGACTTGGTCACATTTAAAAGAAGTGCTGTGAATGGACTGTCTGCAACTTTAGGGTCTCTAATTGTGGAAACAAGTACAGAATTAACTAAAAGCTTGGTTAAAAGACACAGCAGAGTTATAGAAAAAAAGTCAGCAACGGGAACTTAAATAAAAATAATCAAGCTGTTATCTTTGATACTATAACTCTCTCAACAGCCTTTCTCAGGGTATGTGTTGAAGAGATTGTAGAGTAAGGACTGGCAGAATGGTACCCTAAGGTAGTAAAAAAAAATAACAGCAAGACCAGATATATAGAAACTATATATGCAGAAACAGAAGGTTGGGGAGGATTTGAATCGGTGGGTTCATGTACCAACAAGTGTTCTCTTGCATTGCCTGCAGGATACAAGTGCAAGGAAAGAGGAGAGTGGCTCCTGTATCCTCTCCTTCCTAGGCATAGCCTGGAGAGTCTGGCTTTCATCTTCCCATGGGTTGTGGTCAAATTAGAACTGGATAACTGAAGAAGGCCCACTGCTCTGGTGGAGCTAAGGGGTGATGAAGAAACAAACTGTCACAACTAGCTCCACCCATCATTGCAACAAAGAGTTTAATACCAGGGGCAGGCCATGCCCAATGCAATCAAGAAAGCTACTCTGATGAAGTAATTGCAAGCACTGAATTAAGTGCTGAAGGGCTGTTTGGGTCTTTTTTCTAGACAAGGAGCAAACAAAAGAATATCAGATTAGAATCAACCAGGCTGCTGATCCCTGCCATCCTCCTGCAGAGGCTGACCACAAAGGTTAAGAGAAACACACAGTGGCCCTCTAAGAATAGCTTCAAAGTCAGAACAAGTTTTTCACAGCATTTTGAGAGACCCAGACAGGGATGGAGACAAAGAGATCCAGACCCATCTAGACTAGGGACTGATGGTAATAATGGTGATGGAGAAAAGTTACTCAACTCAATATGCTCTGTTGCGAAACCAGCTCTGCTACAGTCACACAGAGAAAACCAATAGCGCTTTAATCATCAAGATGGTAGTAAAGGGAAGAGCTGGAGTTGTAAAACCTAATTTCTAACGCAAGGAACTGAAGTCCCAAGCAGATTAAAGCAGTAACAGAAATGACAGGGATCTTAAACAGGGAGCTATGGGATTTTTCTGTGGAGTGATGGATTAATTGAGAGACATCCATTGGGATAGCAGTGTGGAACCACTGAATCAGAATGGCAACTATTTCTTTGGTTGGATTAGTACAGAGATCCCAACAAGCAAGCAGAATTTTGAGAGATGAACAAAAGGCTCACATGGGTATTAAACAAAGGAATGGGTCAGGGCTTCAGCAATCTCTAACAATGATCTGCAGCAATCAGACCTAAGTAAACCTAAGGAAACTCAAATTTGCAATGAACCCCAGAAATTGAAAGCAAGATGAGAAAGGGCAGCATCAGCTTTGAAAATCCTCCAATATCCATTCTGAAATGCTTTGGAGAAAAATACAACCATACACAAAAGAATACCTAGATGGTAGAAGAGGTAAAACTTTACCACCTCTAGAATGAAACCCTGATTCTTGAGTGTCTCCAGTCTTCTGATGAAAGCAAGTAGCCATGGGACAGAAACTAGCAGAGCT
>VZTY01007420.1:0-10559 GCA_013400935.1 Turnix velox
GACCAGGTTGAGCAGTGGGACTGGGGCGTTGGAACGTCTGTTGAGAGAAGGAGCAGGGAGTGAGCTGGAGGTGGCTGAGCCTGGTGGCTCCCCTCCTGCATCCCCCTACCAGGTACACAGCCATGATCATACCCAGTAGCAGGTGCTGAGGGTGTGGGAGCCAGGGGATGGGGCCAGGGAGGAAAGGCTTCTGCCAGACTTACTGGGCCTTGGCGATGACCAAGGTTTCTCTAAACAGAAGGAGGACTCTATCCTGTGTCCGCCTGCCCTGTGTAACCCTCACGCGCTGGCGATACCGCGGCTCGGGTTGGGTGGACTGCCTCTGCTCCTCAGGCTCAGGCTCATTCCTGCAGAGCACATGATGTTTGGCATGAGCAAGGGGATTGCTGCTGGGCCAGCTGAGACAGCAGTGTGCCCCTGAGCCATGGGGGAAGCTCACCTGGAGCCAAAGCAGCCGAAGAGTTGGCCCATGCTAACCACTTCTGTGGAAGCTTGATGACGATGACCAATCTGGGGCTCTGCAGAGTGCCCAGATAGCACCAAGCTTCCAACGAGTTGTAACTCGTACAACCACCAACGGTGGGACGTATGCTGAGCTGGAGCACAACACCTCTCCTCTCCACGCTCTTTGCTCAGCACTGTGTCCTGGCATAGCGATGTCCCCCTTTTATACCAGGGCTGTTGCCAGGTTATCGCCCCTTCCAACATTCTGACATCACAGTGACAACTGGGGCTTGTCATCAGGGATGGACCCCAGGGGAGTAGCTTCTGGAGCAGCATGGGTCTTTCTGTATCAATGGATTAATTCTTTTAAACTGAAAGATTATATGTTTAAATTGGATATTATGAAGAAATTCTTTACCATGATGGTGGTGAGACTTTAGAACAGGTTGCTGAGAGAAATTTTGTATGCCCCATCCCTGGAAATGTTCAATACTGGATTGGATGGGGCTTTGAGCAGTCTGGTCAATTGGTAGGTGTCCCTATCTTTGTCAGGATGATTGGAACTAAATGGTCTTTCAGGTGCCTTTCAGTGTGACTTGTGCTCCAGACCTGTCACCAGATCCCACTCCTCTGCTAATTACTTCTTAGATGGATCAGAGTGGGAAAAGGATTGGACAATGTGGGCACCTATGATGACTGAGGATTTTGTCACTGTGACCCATGTGTTTCCTTCTAGAGGAAAGATTTGCATCGGTTCTCATGTTTTCAAACTATTAGTGCTTTCTGAGCTCTCAGTGCTAGTTTAAGTTTTTGGAAACTAACCTCCTCCTAAGCATTCACCTAAAGGTGCTGATGCTTCATACTCAGATTATTCAGCCCAGCTGGGCTCAGATGCCACTTTCAGTTACACTGGCTATGTCACTCTCAAGAGCTAATGGGCCATTAATGTTGTCCTACAGCTCCCTCCTTGAGTCCAGAAAGACAAGCTCACAAACTGATCTCAGCGAAAAGCTCAGAGTGGCTCAGCATAATGGAGCATCATGAACCACAAGAGATGCCTGCAGATCTAAAAAGATAACATGAATAAGCAGAGTACCAGTGAAGGCCCATTAAATTGATTGTGGGTTTGCAGTGTAATTAAAATCAGTTGGACAAGGGCAATCCATCTGTGTTGATGCAAGATTACTGTTCCTGTGAGTTAATGGTGCATTAAAAAGCATGTAGCATTTTTGTCTTCTAAGAACATAGGAACATCTCATTCAGGCAGAAGGGCTGTCTCATGCTGTACTCTGTGGTTGACAACAACCAGTAGTATCTACCTAGGACAAGGATAAAGAGGGATCCTTTGGCTTGCTCCAAGAGTAAAACTGCTGGTTGTAGGAAGCGTGGACATCTCTGATGAGGAAGTATCTCTGGATGAACCAAGAAGAGAAACAGCTTTGTTGAGTTCCACCAACAAAATTGAGACTTCATTCAATTTAATGGAATGTGGATTTCCATGGGGCTGGAATTTCAATACGAATTTTCATCCTTTGAATTTTTCTCAACAGATATGTCTGTTTCTATTAAATCTCTCAAAATCTAAAGCTACTTATTTTTACCCCTCTGGTCTCCTATTAAAAAGACCACTAGTGCCAGTGGTGCCAGGCCTCAAAATGTCTATACGGTCAGGTTGTCTGTATATAAAAGCAGACTGCTTTTATCCCAGTCTGAGATGGCCAGTGGCATTCAGTTAGCTGACAAATTGATGCTGTATCTCAGAGATGCTGTATCTTGTTGAAATACAAGTTTGGGTGAATGCACCTAAACCTGAAGACAGCAATGTTCAGTGGTACCTACTTGTACACAAATGCCCAAGTACTGCATGAGCCAGGACTGCATGAACCTTGGCTCTCAGGAAGAACTAGGGAAGCTGGGTCTCTGGTGGGCATGAAGCATTTTTGAGAGGCCAGAAGAAGTGGTGGAAGCTGTAAGACAGTGCTCCAGTCTGCTGCAGCACTGGTATGGAAACTAAGAGAAACAGTGCTGAAATCTACCATGCCCTGCTTCCCTTGTTTTATTCGTTTTTTCTTGTGGGTTGAAAATCCAGATGCCCTACCAGGTGTTTCAAGGCACAGCTTCAGACAAAACTGAAGACTAGTCTTTCTTTTGCTTTGCCTTACTGTTTGTTTTGGCATGGCAGCTGTGCCAAATCTGGTTCCTGAGACACAATTTACCAGGTAATACATCCTACTATTTTCAGGATCCAGACTGTTAAAAGTTTCATGTCAACTCTCTAGCAAAAGCTAAGGATTAATAGTTAACAATGCTATATCCAAAGGCATCATGAACTGCTTTCCATTTTATAATTTTGCCTCATTTAATATTTGTAATGAATTTGGTTGATTCAGTTTCTTCTGAAATGGCTGCTTATCTACACCATCTAATTCTAGCCATAGATCATGGTTAATGAAGAGCTGAACATGATCCAACAATGTGCACCTGCAGCCCAGAAGGCACACCGTACCCTGGACTGCATCAGAAGAGCTGTGGCCAGCAGATAGAGGTGATTCTGCCTCTCAAATCATGTAAGATTCCACCTGGAATACTGTGTCCAGCTCTGGAGTCCTCAGCACAAGAACCTGTTGGAGAGGGTCCAGAGGAGGCCCATGAAGATGATCAGGACAGATTGAGAGAGTTGGGTCTGTTCAGCCTGGAGAAGGCTTCAGGGAGACCTCATAGCACCCAACAAGTACATGAAGAGGACCTTCAAGAAAGCTGAAGGAGGACTCTTTGCATGGCATGTAGCAACTAGGGCAAGAAGGCATGGTTTTAAACCAGAGACGCGTTTAACAGAGACCAGAGATTTAACATTGGGAAGAAGTTCTTTACAATAAGAATGATGAGACACTGGCACAGGTTTCCCAGAGAGGTGGAACCCTCATCTCTGGAGACATTTGAGACCAGGCTTGGCAAGGCTCTGAGCAACCTGATCTGGTACAAGATATCCCTGCTCACTGCAGGGGGGTTGGATGAAGTGACCTTTAAAGGCTCCTTCCAACTCATCCCTTTTGATCATTCTACTATTCTATAATCACAATCAGCCTTTTGGCCTGTTTCTGCAGTGACTGAAACAGACTTTTAAGCTTAAAATATGCATAAATCTTTACATCTCAAAATCTTCTACAGTAGAGTGGGTGATGGGCTGCATTCAAACTGCATGGGACAACTTATTCAATGCATGTCCATGTTATGGGTGGACTGTCCAGTTCTACAACACAGTACGTTTTGGTGACACTGAAAGTGTAAGTGTAAGGATTAAAAATTAATGAGCATATCAAAGAGATGATACATCTAGCTCAGCTGACAAAGAAAAGGATTCTTCAGCTCTGCAGTACAATACATATGCAAGACCAAAAAATGTATCTATGTTCACTAATTTATATGAGCATCTTCATGCCCAGTACCAGTAAGATCAGTATCACAGCAGGATGAAATGTGAAAAAAGACACTTTCTTTTTTATATAATTTTTGAAAATAAATTTTGTCTTTTACCATCTGTATGTAAAATTAGCAATTCTTGCAAAAAGGAGTGATTCAGAAGCAATGACTATTTTCCCTCATTAGATTAAGGATACTTGGGCCTATCAGCAAAGATGGCATTTCTTTTATCTAGCTGTGAAAAAGGTCTTTGGATGTGCTTTTTACTTTTCTGCTTTTTTCCATTAAGCATATCAGAAGTGTGGGTGATTAGGAAGGGTCATGCTCACACACAATTTAATGTTACATACCAGTGATATCTCAAAGTAACTCCATGATGAAATGAAAAAGTGGATAGTAGTTCATTTCAGGTTGTTACACAAGTGTTCTTGATGAAAGTGGCATGTAGGGATCCTTCAGTACAAAGGCAGTCACAGAGTTCTCATTACCATTTCCAGAGTACTTCTGCAGGCTTCTCACAGTGCCTGTCACTAGCATAAACAATGAAGGTGTCTCACAAACTGGAATATACATCTGAAAAAAGTTTCCTCTTGACGTGGACTGAGAAGTTAGTTTTTCCCTATTCCTTAAAGAGTAAACAAAACAAAAATCCATTTGGAATGAAGAAGATAAACACTTTGTGCTTATATAAAGGGACATTTGCCTTGTTTTGTCTTCTCTGGCTTCCATAAATAAATATTAATAGTAAAGATTAATTGTTAATAGAAACAGTAGACAACATCATGGAGCAAATAATTCCTTGTATTTAAAGTTATGAATCTGAAATGCAACTGTTTGGTGCACTCTGAGTCATTTTGAAAACAGAAGATATTTCTGAGTAATGACCATTACATTAGTCCCACATACTCAGAACTCCAGCCCCAGAATTGCCTAAACCTGCACCTTGAAGCCTGAGCGAGATGTTGAAACACTTGCAAGTCCAGGATATCATCAAAAATCTTAAGCAAGTGTGATGGAGTTCGAAAAAATGCAGCAGAGAAAGAAATACTCTGTGGAAATAAATGACTCTGTTTCTGAAGACTAGCCTTTAAATGCATAGCAGCTGCCTCTAGTTTGAAGAAATACAAAGAGCTGTTTTTTCTGCTCTGAAGCATCAGGTCTTAGAAACATTGGTAAAAGTTTATGAGAAGTCTTGAGCCACCTTCAGCCCCTGCATAGAACAAGAATACCTGCAACTTCTGTGGGCTTCAGTGGGAATTTCATGCCTGTTCACCAGAAAAGAATTAGCATTGCTCTTTAAAATGCTTTCTGACATTGTGGACTCTTCTTTCCTGTGGAAGTAAGGACTCATACCTCAGAGAGCATTCCAAGCCTTGGTGTACCCCTCAATGACCTCTGTCTGCCAAGTTCATTCAATGATTGCCAGGGAGCAATACACTTTCACAGAGCAGGTAGATTTAATTTTCCAGAATAAAACCTTACAGATTCAGATGTGAGCAGAAATGAAGAAGCATTTATTATTGATGCCGTTTATTAAAAATTTATGGGCAGCCATAACTTTGCCTGGGATTGTAAGTATAGTATTTAGAGATTTATTTCTCTTTCACCTCTTTTGGATTGCTAACACAGATGTACTTTCATGGGCTTTGAATTAGCTATTTTGTCCCCACACTGGCATCGGTTGCATTTCTCCAGAGAAAGGTTTGGGCTGTGATTCAGCTGGACATTTCTGTCCTTTTGTAGTATGATGTGTTGTTCTGATGAGAGCTAATGAGCCTCTGGATAATGCACATTTTCCAATTGGGCTAGGTCAAGGTTTTCTAAAGATACAATTCTCCACATTTCCTTTCCTAAACAACCTTGACAATAATATCAAGTAACAAAAACTAATACTGTAGAGAGTTTTGAATTCTTGCAAACAGTCTCCTTTTATCATATTATCCATTAATCTACATGGATTCTTGGAGTTATTCAGCCATCCAGATATGGATGCCTGCTTCAGGGTGAGACAAGCTGCTCTTGAGGCTGAGGCTCCAGTTGCCTTGGTTAAGTCTCTCTGGATCTTAGCTGGAGCTTAGGAACCCTGTTCATGTTTAGAATCTAAATATTGCAAGCCAAATCCCACACAAAGTGTTCAATGTTACCTTTCCAGGAACAACATTCCTTCCACTCTGAAACAGAAGCATTGCAAGGTCCTGTACCTGGATCAGAGCTACTCCTGGTGGCTGGGGGATGAACAGATTGAGAAAAGCCCTGAAGAGAAGGTCTTTTAGTGGTGAATGAGAAGCTTGGCATGAGATGACAATGTGATCTCACAGCTTAGATGGCCAACTGTATCTTGGTGCATCAAAAGAAGTGTGTCTAGTAGGTTGAGGGAGGTGATTCTGCCCCTCTTCTTGGGTCTGGTGAGACTCCACTGGAAATACCAGCTCTGGAGCTCTTAGTGCAGGGAAGACATGGACTTGCTAGAGGAGTTATGGAGGAGGGACATAAAAAGGAGAGGAATGGAACTCCTCTCCTACAAGGACAGGCTGATAAAGTTGAGATTGTTCAGCCTGGAGAAGGTTCTGAGGAGCCTTTCAGTGCTTGAGAGTGGCTTATAAGAAAGGTTGAGACAAGCTTTTCAGCAGGCCTGTTGTGATAGGACAAGAGGAAATAGTGAGAGTTGTAAGACACTGGCACAGGTAGCCCAGAGAGGTGCTAGATCCCCTATGACTGGACGCATTCAAGGCCAGACTTGATGATACCTTGAGAAGCCTGATCTAGTTGAAGATGTCCCTTCTCATTGCAGAGGGGCTGGGCAAGGTGACCTTTGAAAGTCCCTTTCAACACAAACTATTCTATGATTCAGGACAGATTCTGTTGCCCACATGTAGGTGTCAGATGCCATTTAAAATGCCCCATGGATCCCACTTGGCACCTTAGGGGACACTCTAGAAAGATGAAAAATTCTCATAGATCCAATTCCCTATCACCCATCCCTTCATTTTATGGCACTAGGTACCTGCATTCTGATACCTGAATTTTGCTTTTGAAACTGATTTTGGTTATGTTACTTTAGTAAAATATTTCCTAGACATAGATGCTGTTCTTCAGTTGCTCAAGACAGAATAAATACTTAACATACATTTGGTAAACTTTTTGTAATAAATAACTTACTACTGAATTTTCTCAGTTTTCCCTATGTTTATTTTTATTCATATATTCAGTTTGAACATGTTCCTGCCTTTTTTGTTTGCTGTTTTCCTTTGCTTTGTCTACAGTGTGGCTGTTTGTTTTTTAACTAATAACAGGAATATATTTCTAAAATCAGTCCTGAGCTATCATTATTTTGTTTTTTATAACCGTTTGCATTTGAAATGTGTTTGGGTTTTGTGCTGATGTTATTAAAGTTGTTTACTTAGCATGATGCATTTCATTGCACTAATCACTGCTCTCCCACAAGAAGAGATAATTTTGCATCAATGAGTATGTAATTACAGACTCCTTCAAAAAATACTGAAAATCCCTTTACTGTAAAAAATTTTATTAAATGATGCTGATTACTTACATTTTGTGCATAATATTGAATTGAACTATACCATTTATTCTTTCAGAGCTGCAGAATGTGCAGAAAGTCATTACAGTTATTCAGTGATATAAGGTAACATTACGGTTAGTTTTGGCCATGCTGTAGAATAGTTTGAAATGTTTTTGTGTAAGGATAATGTTACTTTTTTCTCAGGAAATATTCCTAAGAACACAGACGTAAATTTTTATTATGACTGAATTTTATCTTTCATGATGTGATAGACTTCCATGTATTGCCTCAAGATCTGAGAACTACTGATCTACTTATGATTTTCATACACTCTTTGTATGACTGTATGATTTTTCATACATGCTTTATCTTCTCTATATTTACTTGGTCATTTTGGTTACTGATACAAATTTTCTTGATGGGTTAATATTTGTATTTATTAAGCAATTTTTAAACTTATATAACAATCTGCTGCTACTTTGATGGTCAGCTTTATTCATTACCTGTTGATTCACTTAATCTAAAGCTGCTACTGGAGTTGCAGTGTTTTCATGGATCCTGAGAGGACATTTAGAAGAATCTGAGAGACTGTTCTGCCCAAAGATGTGAAGCTGTTAACTTCAGTCACAAAAGTATGGATCCTCAAATACTGGAGACACAATATCTGCACTTTTTTTGTGCATTTGCTTCTGCTTGAGTGAATGGAGAAGATGTGCTAAAGTCATATTCCACTTTCTTGGAATGCCAGTGACCACTAAAGTCTGAATTTCAAGTCCTGTGATATTTTTCCTTAAAGTTTGTAGAAGAAATTTCTTCAGGAGTGACTTTCTTATTCATTGAAATCAACCTCATTTCCTTTAGAGAGAGCTCCAAGTTGAATAGAAGATACCTCATCATTAAAAATATTGCTAGTTCTTTAATGATCTAATTAGTTTTACCTGCCAGGGTCAGTTTCATTGATTTTAAAGAGAAGGAAAAAGAAAAGACCCATCAAATGACCTACTTTCTAATGTATTCAGTAAGATCAAAGTTGGAACAGCAAAATGTTTTAATGAACACAATCCTTGTTTGCTAAAAGTAAAGCTATTACTGATTTCTTATTGATCTGTAAAATAAAGGACAAACTAGGTTAGAGGATATTTCATGTTTTGTCATTAAAAATCAATGAAACCCAGACTGACCTGCTTTCTCCCTCTTGTGTTTAACTTGAAACCGATTAGATCATTAGGGGAACAGTAACAATCTAATTATTTAGACCATTCTTTATTCAGATGGTAGAAGTAGATGAACTTGCCTAACTACAAATAACAAAATGCCTTTATTTACCTAATATGTGTGAAAGTGATGTGCTGAGAGTCAGACTATGGCCACAGGACTATATTTTAATTGCTGGCATAACTTCACAAGTATAATGTAACATTAGGTTGAATGGAAACATTGGAGTTAGGAAGAAAAAAACTTTCAGATCAAACTTCAGTAATAAGTAAAGACTTCTCTCTTTAAAGGGAGATTATGTTATGTGTTTCACATCACAGGTTGTGAACTGATAGTCTAAATGCCATCTTCAAGGCTGGTTAAGCAAATAACATGAATTACTTAGCCAGATAATTGCACTATGGAATAACATGGTAATGGTTATATCTATACTGTTAAGTGAAAATGGTAGGAGGAGTAGCCATGAGCAGTGGATTCATGTGTGACTTTTATATTCACATAAAAGCTCAGCTTTGGGCCACTCCAGCTGACCAAATTTATGAGGTGTTGGCAGCATGGCTGTAAACTAGCCACTACCACTTGGTCTTGGTGCCAGGGATTACTCCTCCTCTCTTTTTTTGTTTTGCAGTAGGAACATGGCCAGTGGGACTTACTAGGAGCCACCAGCCCTTTCTCAAACATGCCACGTTCTTGCTGGACTGTCACAGCAGAGTCAGTAAAGTGCTTTTCTCGGCAAAGATGCCTATTGTGAATAAGGAACTTTTGGGCTAGGCTTATAGACTCATTAAAGAGATGAATTCCACTTCTCTTGAGATCTGCCTGACCTTTGTGGCTTCTTTGACCTAGAGGCTGTTTGCCTCAGTGCCATAACAGATAACAGAGAAATGCATGTTATTGTGTGCTGATTATTTTCTTGCCTTTAAATGCATTGTTTTCTATTTTTGCCTTGAGCTTTGTGTAAAAGTCCCCTAGCGCAGCACTACCATTAGCTTTAGCCAAGAGGCTTGTCTTGTCCTACATTGAAAGGCTCTGAAGTGCTGAGGGATGTGGCTTCCTACTGTATTACTTTCTGAAGTGCAGAAATTGGTTATATTTTTTCTAATTCAAGCCTCTAACTTAAAATAAGGCTAAACCAACAACTCAAGACTTTCCTCTTTAGGTAGACAATCAGTCAGCCTTTGAATGACTTATGTACAAGTGAAATCTAATCTACTTTTGCTGCTGATTTATAGTACCATGTTTTTTACCATTTCTATTCACATGGGAAAAGTATTGTATTTTGTCAGGTCACTCCCTTTAGGCTTTATATTTCACCTTAATGGTTTTAGATATTTTGTTAAGTATTTCTTATCTATGTCCATTTCAGTTCAGCTGCAAAATCCCCAAGTAAGATTTTCACAAGAATAATATTTCAATATAACTTTTTCAGAAGATCATTCAGTCAATGCTTTGATTGCAAAGTCTTTAAATCCTTTTTGTAACATTGCTGAAGCAGGATTAGATCAACAACTTAGTGATTATAAAGCTGAAGTTTTTGATTTATATATTATTTGATCAGTGTGGTAGCCTCAGCTTTGCAGAAGCTAGACAAAGCTGTTATTGAAAGAGAAATTTCTTGTTCTGTAATGACTTTTATACCAAAATTTTAGTAAAAACCAATAGCCCATTGAAGTCTTATTACTGGTATTATTTTTAAGGACAGTGAACTTGTGCTCATGACTGCAATGTCAGATACAAAATAGGTCAGGCAGATGTCCTGCTCTGCATTTTTTGAAATGGGAGATGTAGTCAGGTTACTTTCCTAGCAATCTTTTGGGAATCCAGTGCATCTTAAAGCCAGATGGTTAGTATAATTTGTCAGATATCTCGAGTTTCTGCTTAAATAAATGCAAAAAAAAAAAAAAAAAAAAAAAAAAAAAAAAAAAGCCCACAATTTGTAAGAGTAATTTTTTTTTTTTTT